>CAIGRF010213110.1:23893-43172 GCA_903798235.1 Fraxinus ornus
GTCTCAACTTTTACTAATAAAAAATTGGAGATGTTTCACATGGCAAAATAGACGACGTGTTGTATGATTATACTACGTTCATAAATTTTTATCACATCTCATCCTACACGCGTAAAACATACGAAGTGGACCGACGTTTTCTTTTCCCTATCCATGATGACTACTATGAAAATAGAACTTACAACGAGTGCACATCAACTTCAGTGCTCCATCCAACGGTGGGAGCCTATTGATCAGAATCAAGAAGGACCACATCTTATTGTTATGGTGTTCCACAACATATAGAATTTTGGAATAATATTTTAACTCGAATCAAAGGTCACGGACCGACTATAAAACCCTATTAATAAAAAGGCAAACCAATAACATTTTGTACTAGTTTAGCAAAGTAGTTGGCAAGTTGAGGATACTGTAGCAATGGTGGGCAGCAGAGAATAGGACCTCCATTAAGTGTCACAATCTTATCCTATGTTCAATCATGGAATAATAGATAGAGATGTAAAATAATGAGAATGTGGAAAATATGGCTAGGTTTTAGATTCTACACGAAATTTTAAGTTTATCTTTTGATAGCAATAAAATTTAAAATTGCCCCAAGTCAATTTAAAATTTCATTGAGTAAAAATATTAGTACAGTACAAAAGAGTGAAAAAAAAAAATTTGTCCTTGGCTCTAAAGCTATTAAAAATGTATAAATATTATTCACCTGCTGAGATGAGATTTGTTGCATTAATTTCGACAATCGTCTTGTTGGTTTTGTAAGTTGAGTATCCAGATTTTAGACTGTCATTTCTAGGGATAATTGTAGCAGAAATTCGAAACTTTTGAAATATTAGCAGGCTTTTCTCAAATCTTTAATTTGTTGCAGACGTCACCCATAACCGTTTCAATTATTGCATGGTGAGACCCTTTTGGATGATTTCCATCCATTTTTCCGTTAGTTGACCACAAAAATTAATTTTGACCATATTTTTAATCAATTAAAAGGGAGCAAAATGATAAATATATATTAAAATAATTAAATAAAATGATAATTGAATAAAAAATTTTTTAAAAAGGAACAGAAAAAGAAAAATTGTCGGCATCCTCCTCGGCCATCTTCACCTTCAACTTAGGTAAGCCACTACCCAAACCGTTGAACATACATACCACTAGAAAGCCCTCATCATCCTCTACAACTTCCACCCAATGCCATGCCTCGAACCCACCTGAACTTGTCAAAAAATTGAGCTAAAACAACCTGCTCAAGTCCCCAGAAACTGTCGAGATCTCCAATCTCGACAGCTCCCATGTCATGCCCAACATTCCAGGTTGTTATACACATCAAGGCGCCCATGTCCATGGTCATCAATCATCCTTAAGCACACAGAAAGAAAACCAGCAAACTACATCTTCGAACACAACCACTGCGAGACTTTCAAATGGCTTTTTCGGCACCGATGGTGCAACCCATGAATCACGATCGTAGACAACTACCACAAGCACCTACTCTTCATGGTGCATCCAATGAACATATGGGTCTTTCCCAATTTGACCTTAATAGACACCTAGAGAATGCCGACACCGAGGAGGATGCGGCTGTTTTTCTTTTTCTTTTCCTTTTTTAAATTTTTTTATTCAATTATCCTTTTATTTAATTATTTTAATAGATATTTACCATTTTTTCTCCTTTCTAATTGATTAAAAATATGGTCAAAATTAATTTTTTAGATCAATTGACAACAAAATGTGTGGAAAACCATCCAAAATGGCCTCACATGCAATGGTTGGAAAGGTATGGGGTGACTGCTACAACAAATTAAAGGTGTGAGAAAAGTTTGCTAATGTTTCAAAGATTTTGGGCTTTTACTGCAATTATCATTTATTTATATAAGAAAATGCAGAAGAAAAATGATAAAGCGAATTTGACGTGGTCCCACCTCGAATGTGCACCCTTGTCAACCAAGTGGGTCATGCGCGTGGAGTCATCGGTTGCGGCCACTGAAAAAGATTGCTCATATTATGTATTTAGAAATGGAAATTCTACTCTCTACGACTCTACCACACAAATGTTGCGACTATTTCCGACAAAATTATTAACATGAATAACAATGAGAAAATCAAGAAAATAATTNTTTAAAAAGGAAAAGAAAAAGAAAAATTGTCGGCATCCTCCTCGGCCATCTTCACCTTCAACTTAGGTAAGCCACTACCCAAACCGTCGAACATACATACCACTAGAAAGCCCTCATCATCCTCTACAACTTCCACCCAACGCCATGCCTCGAACCCACCTGAACTTGTCAAAAAATTGAGCTCAAACAACCTGCTCAAGTCCCCAGAAACTGTTGAGATCTCCAATCCCGACAGCTCCCATGTCATGCCCAACATTCCAGGTTGTTATACACATCAAGGCGTCCATGTCCATGGTCATCAATCATCCTTAAACACACAGAAAGAAAGCCAGCAAACTACATCTTCGAACACAACCACTGCGAGACTTTCAAATGGCTTTTTCGGCATCGATGGTGCAACCCATGAATCACGATCGTAGACAACTACCACAAGCACCTACTCTTCATGGTGCATCCAATGAACATATGGGTCTTTCCCAATTTGACCTTAATAGACAGCTAGAGAATGTCGACACCGAGGAGGATGCATCTGTTTTTCTTTTTTCTTTTCCTTTTTTAAATTTTTTTATTCAATTATCCTTTTATTTAATTATTTTAATAGATATTTACCATTTTTTCCCCTTTCTAATTGATTAAAAATATGGTCAAAATTAATTTTTTAGATCAACTGACAACAAAATGTGTGGAAACCATCCAAAAGAGCCTCACATGCAATGGTTGGAAAGGTATGGGGTGACTGCTACAACAAATTAAAGGTGTGAGAAAAGTCTGCTAATGTTTCAAAGATTTGGGGCTTTTACTGCAATTATCATTTATTTATATAAGAAAATGCAGAAGAAAAATGATAGAGCGAATTTGACGTGGTCCCACCTCGAATGTGCACCCTTGTCAACCAAGTGGGTCATGCGCGTGGAGTCATCGGTTGCGGCCACTGAAAAAGATTGCTCATATGTATTTAGAAATGGAAATTCTACTCTCTACGACTCTACCACACAAATGTTGCGACTATTTCCGACAAAATTATTAACATGAATAACAATGAGAAAATCAAGAAAATAATTAAAGTGACAATTAATTTAAGTATATCATAGTAATTATTTTAACAAGCTTAGGATAATGAATTGGACGGTAGGTGATATAACTAGTGACAATTAATTTTTAATTCATATTTGTTTCACAAAACGAGACGCATATTGTTAATTTTAAAACGATATCATACTATTTTTTTTCCCCTTAAATTCTCTCCAGTTTCCATCAAGGACATATAGCAAGTCTAGGTCGTCAAAGTTCTCGTGCGACAATTATATAACTACGAATTACGTTTTTTTAATTTCAATATTAACACATATCGAATTATTTTATTATCTAGATTTTAATTATCCTTTTAAATAATAAAGGAAATCATAAATAGAATTAAAACATTTTGTTGAAAAATACTTGACACCCTTAATAAATAAATAAAATGATATTCCAATTAGAAACGTGCTCTATAAAATTGACTAGGAAGTTATGTTACATGTTTATCTTCAAAGTGAATTTAGTCCACCATACATTGTATATGGAACAAAGTTCATTCCAAACCCAACTTAGGGTTGAAAAGGTCGACTCAACCGAGTCAAGTTCAAAGCCAACTTTTGTAAAAGTGAAATTTGAGCACAATGAGATCCACTAATAAAGATTATCGTGGATTTTGTTTTTTTTTTTGTTTTTTTTTTTAAATTCATAAATAAACATTTTTTAATACTAAAGCTAAGAATGATTTGTATTATAAAACTTTTGATGTCATGGAACAAGGTAAATAACCATAGGGTTATTGCTTTTTATCATTTTGAATTTCATTTAACACAAGTCGAAGATCAAATAGAAGGAGTGTTCACCAATTAATTACGATGATTATAGATTTCACGATTATGTTAGTAAACATGCTAACATGATGGAGAAGATTAAGATCTCGATAAAGTCTCAAATCTTTCTCATTAAAAGAAGATGGACGTAAGACGTCACTGTTCGAAGGGACGTGATGATCATGTCTAAACCATGATGATGTTTGAGAGCAGACCCCACCCAATTATTTTCAAATCTCAATTAAAGCCCACACAGTAAACAATACTCAAGTTTTAGAATTCTCAATTTGAACTTGGTTACGAGTTCTTATTTATCTTCCATTTGTCTATCATTATTTCAAATTTATTTTTAATTATATATTCTCACAATAAAATATTATAAATCTAAACTGATTTTTTTAATTATACATTATTCAATATTTTATTATTTCAAAACTTATTTTCATTGAATAGTGGTAGGGGGCATAAGATGACCTTGCTCCTTCACTAATTATTTTTTCAATTAATCCTTGCTTAATCAGTTAATTGTAAAAGATCAATTATTAGCTCAAATATATATATTTTTCTAATAAGCAGCCGGTTTCAGGTAAGTACCAGTCAAGAACGTTAATTAAAAAAGAAAAGTAGGGTTAGTTAGGTCAATATCTCAATTATTGCAGTTCACTGTCGTCAACTCAACGGCCTGGCGCCGTTATGTCTCCTAACTACCGCACATAATGACGTGCACAAATCTCAGCCATTCAGTCAGTCTCCTCATAGAGGCCGTTCGATTAAATCCGCACGCTTGTTTACTTTTGGGATTTACAGTATAATTACAGTAGATACAACCTGGTAAAGAAAATGTAAAAAAGAGGAAACTGTAGAAATAGTACAGGAGACAATTTTCTTAACTAGGTCTGGTTGAATTGTTCTACGTTTGAGCTTTTGTGTCAGCTTTTACAGCAAGATATAAGATCTTCAGCGTTTGTTCGCCCTAGCCCCTTTCGGTAGATATTAAAATTAAAAAATTAGTCGTTAATGTTGATTTTTATTAGGCGAGTGAGATTTAATAACGACTATATTTTCAATTTTAATTGGATTTTAATTTTTACCGAACGGGGCCTAGATGACGTTGCTAAGACGATCAAATTTTGTGGGTTCAATGTAAGGTAAAGTAAAATTTGGATAAAAGTTATAGATTTAGTGAAATGTACAGTTAAAAAAAAGTATGATTTAACTTTTTAATAAACAAAAGCTTTATCAAACAAGAAATTATAATGTTGCGTGCGACTTGTTTGGCTTACATTTGTTTAATTTTGATAAATCAACCATGTTGGGTGGTTCATTTTATTTTGATCGAAAGAAAATAGAATTATGAGATGGTTAGATCTTGTTGGAATTTGGTTTAGAGAATGAAATTAAGTATGGAAAAGTGATTTTCATGTCAATTTCGACCAAATACTCGGGCTTGATTCGATGGTCAAATTATGAATATAAATAGACTAACTTGTTCTACTAGTTGAATAGATCATCGTGATATATTTGGAATCTAAAAACCAATTCTAGATGAATGAGAAATTGTGGTTCAAAATTAGATAGAAAAGAGGATGCACGAGCTAAAAAATGACTATTTCCATCGCTTGAGCTCAAGTGATAAGAGTGACGTCTCGTGACAGGCTAACGAGAGAAGTTCTGATGAAAATGTGTCACATCGCTTAAACGAGAAGCCAACATCAACAAATGTTGAGAAATTTGGCAAAGGTTGCTGAGTTTGGAGTGCGACAGCTCACTAACAACATTTCCTCTTTTATATAAAGGACCCTTGGACGTCTATTATGCATCTCACATTATTTACATTGAGTATTACATCAAAAACTCTTGCAAAATACTTTTTTGTCATTCTAGAACCGTTTTCATGTAGAGAGAATATTTCGTTATTGTTTGTAATTTGAAGTGCTTCTACCACATGTTGTATCTGTTGTATTTTGAGAGATAAGTGACGTAATCCTTTAATACCGTTGCGGGGCAATATTGTTTTAAGGAGAAAGTATTTTCACTTGCCTCGAATTTCGTTTTCCGTTTTGTTTTCTTCTTCTCACACACACGCGCATACACACACATATATATATACACTTCCGTTCCAACATGCCTAACCTAAAAAATAAGTTGTCGTCACGATATAAAGATAATGCAAAAATATAAATATTACGTAGTCACGTGTAGCTTTTGCTCACTGTGGATGTTGTGAGGTACATCCATACTCATTTTCAAGTTTGAAATTGCTACTCCATGGTGAATACGTAGAGTTGCTATTTCAATTCACTATATCTCTATATCGTTATGGTCAAATATTGGGTAGAAAAGAATCGCTTCTGGTGTCAGAGGTGGAAGAAATCTTCAACTGTAATTGCTGAAATATTAATGAAAAAACATTTTACTAGAATATGTATAGATTTAAAACTTGAGTTTCATGTCACTTATACATCTTATAAAATACTAGTAGAACAAAAACTCAATAAATCAAGCATTCGAGTATCAAGAATTTTCATTTGGAGTAGTTGAACTCGACATATTGTTCTCGGAACCAAATTATGCTATTACAATTTGAATAATGCTATTTACAGTTGCTTACTATTGTAATCGTTATACTTGACATACACGTGACAGTTAATTATTTGATGCATGATGCAATAAAAACTATCACATTTATACATTAAATCATTAATTAGCATTACAAGTTTTTACTACCTAATTTTGTCACACTTCGAACATGTTTGACGTGTTCAAAAGTAGGTATGCCACTATTTGGAAATTTATGAGCCTTCCCGATTCTCTTTTCAGCACCTAACTTATTCGATTAAAATTTATGGTAATACCAAACCAAACCAAACTTAAATAGTATTTTAATTTCTAAGAAAACAACTTATGATGGAAAGTGGAAACCAAACCGTGCTCATGATTTTGCAAATTTTTGTTTTGTTGGTGAAATCCAAGAAATTCTTCGGAGCAGCTAGCTTTCAAAATTGGCAGATTTACGGAACCTTTTTTTTGTTTCTCACGCTTTTATTTGTGTCGATTGATCGCTGTCTTTATGCGGTTAATCGCGCGCCTTTATCATATGCTATCACCATCGAAACGATTCTGTGCGGTTCCATTTTGATTCCATTCGCTACCATGCGCCGCTCGTTAAAAAACCGCGCATGTTAGCCTAACATTTTCATTAGTACAAGTAATTAAGGATAAGAATTAAGGATAATGATTAAAGGCATTGGCCGATGATTCTGATTGAGTTGTCGGTAGGTTTAGCACTTTTGCCGGATTGGAAAAGGTGACAAAGCACAGTTAAAGCTACTTTTTTTCTTTTCATGTTGGGACACATACATTTATATTTTCATTTCATTTTTCTAATATTTCTTGTACTTAAAAAATTAAAACCAAAACGTAATTTTTTTGGTTAAGCCCGTCTACCAATAATGGACTATACAATATTAGATAATATTGAGCTCCTGTTTGAACCAAATTATTGTAGAATGAGAATTAAAAATATAGGCGTTATTGGGGCCTACACAAGAAATAGAAAATTTGAATTTAAATATCGATGTAATGGATAACGATCATATTTCTCATTTTAATGAGACAATAATTTGGCTCAAACAGGGTCTGGATATGAAAATCGTCATATCTATCATCCTAAAAAGTAGTTTTGAGTTCAAATTTCATTACAAATCGGAGTACACTATGCTAATACTTTGAATGATAGGTGTATCAATGCTTATTGACGATAAGCCTATTTAACTATCTATTGTAATGTTTATAGTTCATAGTACCAAATTTTTTTTTTTTTTTTTTATAACCGTGGATGTTCGGGCTAACTTACGTGCACCTCGACTAATTTCAAGGGGCCCTGAAGTTTACAGCCGGGTACTTACTCCAGTGACCCTGAGGGGACTCGAACTGGTGACCATTGAGGAGCAAACTCAAGACCTGACTAATTGAGTTACCCCTCAGGATTGTACCAAATATTGAGTAGTTGAATGGCTAAATAATCATAAGATTAGTGTATAAGAAAAATATCAGATATACAATGAATAAAAAAATGATTGAGAATATATGAATTGGACATGAATTGATAATGTATATAAGCTCATGTTCAGTAGGGATTAACATCTAAATTTAAATTTAAATTAAAGTCAACAATTAATTTTAATATCATATTTCACAAATTTTCAATCACACATTTAATCAACTTTTATAAAAATTTACTAAAATTTTGATTTTAATTCCAACAAAACAAGGTTATAATTAGTTTAAAATTTATTAACAATAAAGTTCAGGGCCTATTGTAAATCAATGCTTTTTTTGTATAGACATTTTCTGTAATCCTACTGACATTGCAAAATATATTCTACCAATGCTTATATTAAGGGTGAACCGCATCCTTGACGATCCCCACCTGTCCTATCATGGTCTTGTTGAAAGAGGTAAATCGCAGGTTATGCCTCTAAGGGTACAAGATAGAAGGCTATTTGTACACTTGCACTTCCCAATGGTCAATCCATATTTCAGGATTCGAACATTTGACGCGCCGGCTCAAGCAAAGCTGGAGTTTTTCCACATTCTCTTTTTAACACTTGGAGATGTGCCTCGATGACCTACAAATGCTTGTATTATACTGTATTGAAGGAAGCAAATGGAATAGTTGTTGCTTATTGTAAACCTAAAGTATTCCAAAAAATATTTTGCTTTAAATTCATTGATTAAACAAAAACAAAGCGCTACAGAGAGGCCGAAGAAGCTTCCTTTTTGCATCAACAAAAACCAGCACCAGCCCCTTTCAGGAGGGACACCAAAGCAGAAAAAAAAATTCCCATTCTCTGTATTTTCAAGTATCTCATTCAATAATTTTCTTGATTTCTCTTTTAAGTGTTCATTTGTGCCTTCTGTTTTCGGCTAAATTTGATGTCTTTCCCTGAAGAACATGATTATATAGGTTTAACAGAGCCTTCTTCAATGGAAAATCCTTCTTCTTCCTCTATTGTTTCTACAGAAAGTGTGAAAAACAGTGTTTTGAACCTCAAAGAAACTGAGCTGAGACTGGGGTTACCTGGTTCAGATTTTCTTGAAAAAAAGGTTGGAACTGCGGTTTCTCTTTTTGGGAAAGATTTGAAAGATGAGGGCAATAATGGGTTTTCGCAAATCCCTTTGAAGAACTTCGTTTCAGGTGCTAAACGGGTTTTTTCTGATGCTATTGATGGATCTGGAAAATGGGGGTTCTCTCTGAAGGGTGGATCTGAAGTTGATTTGAGAAATAGTGGTTCTGAAAATACTAATAGTTTGCAGTGTTCTTTAGCTGGACCTTCTGGGAAAGAAATTGGAAACCCTAATCCTGTAAAGCTTGTTGAGGAGAAAAAGAATGAAAATAATAGTACTGCTCCTGCTTCAAAGTTAGTTTAGCCTTTCTCTTAAACTCTCTGTACTTATTATCTTTTTGTGTGTGTGTGTATTCTTTCACAATTTGTTTTTGTTTCTTTTCTTCTTGTTGGCTATCAAATTTCAGTTCTCCAAATAGCATTATCTTGAACTTGAACTTCATTTTCTTCACTCTTTATCATCAGTAATTAAACAGTAAAATAATCCACGTCCCCTGTTATTTCTTTGAATCATATTTAATTATTTACTATTAACTTGAAGAATCAGGTACTTCTAGAACCTAATTCGTTTTTCACATCGATTAGCAAAGCCATTTTCTATTCTTCTGTTTATCTTGATAATTTCTTTTTAACTGAATAAATAATAATCTTATGTTTCTTAACAGGACACAAGTGGTGGGATGGCCACCAATTCGATCTTTCCGGAAGAACACCCTAGCCACCAATTTATCTAAAAACAACAATGATGTTGAGGGAAAATCAGGATTAGGCTGCCTTTACGTGAAGGTTAGCATGGACGGTGCTCCATATTTGAGGAAGATCGATCTTAAAACCTACTGCAGCTATGCAGAGCTTTCTTCTGCTCTTGGGAAAATGTTTAGTTGCTTTACCATTGGTACTCTCCCTCTCTTGCTGCTCAAGCACGTCTTTATATCTGCCTGCTTGCGTATTTGTATGCTGTAAATACATGCATATGTGATTTTCATGAGATCTGTTTTTAGATAGGGTGATACACCAAAATTTCTAGTCTATATCAGACTGTGTAGTGCTTATATATATCCATCTGAAATTTTGTTTTATGTTTCTTGAGTTCTGCCCATGATGACACTTTCCTCCAACTTAAAGTTAATTGACGATTTCAGGTTTTTGAGTTCTAGCATGTTTGGCTATAGCTTAAAAAGCTACCTTTAAGTAAATTTTTGTTTCCAAACATGCTGAGTAAGTTACTCTTTTCTATTTTGACTGCTAAAAGAATTATTTATCTTATGACTTACTTATAAGTGAACATTTTATACTTAGCCAAACATGCTAATAGTTGTGACCTAGCTTCATGTCCTTCACGTGTCACAGTGTGAATTTGGTATTCAGCATCTTTTGAATCTTTTACCCGGCATTATATTTTGCCATCGTTTATGAATTGAGTGAAAATTGCTCAGTTAACTAATATAATTTAGTAAAATTCTGCTGAATTGAGTGGGCAAATGAGTGGTAGAGAAGTGGGTAGTATTTGTGCATTCTACGAATTGTGTGGAAAAAAAAGTACTTCTAAAAATGTTTTTTGACCAAGGCATTTATAGATACCTAGAAACAATGAGCCAAACATAGGCTTAATCTCTTATTGAAGGTTCATTTTCCTGCATGATTGTGATCCAGGGCAATATGAGTCTCATGGACTTCCCGGGCAAGAGCATCTTAGAGAGAACTGCTTAAAGGATCTTCTCAATGGCTCTGAATACGTGCTGACGTATGAAGATAAGGATGGTGACTGGATGCTTGTTGGTGATGTTCCATGGGAGTAAGTCTTGGTTCTATATAACTTAGTATACATTTTCTGCACAAGTTTGAAGATTCTATTTTATTTTTGTATCAATTCAGTGTTTCATAATGTTATATCCTAAGCATTAAGAGTTTACAAGTTCTTCTCTTTTGCTTTTAGGATGTTCACTGATTCTTGCAAGAGATTAAGGATCATGAAAGGCTCAGATGCAACCGGGCTAGGTACGACTAACAGCTGATTATCTTTTTCGGTCTCCTGTATAGATAGAGCAATGCACTTTAATCACATTCACCAACGGTTGAAAGGCATTGAATTCCGTATAAACTCATGGACAGTGCTTGAAATGAATAAATTGATGATGTTTGCAGCTCCAAGGGCCATGCAGAAGTGCAAGAACCAAAGCTAGGCATGAGGTATCAGAATGAGGAATTCGTGAAGCTCACTTATCTCAATTTAGATGTAGTATGTCTTGTTGGAAGTACTTGCTTCCGAGCAGAAATATTAGTCGGAAGTCCAAAGGTTTTGCTAATAGTATAAGTTCTGAATATGTATTCTTCAACTCAAATTGATGTGTAAATGGACTGCTTGTTTGATTGCAATGCTGTGTCTTGTGCTTGCCAATTGCCAAATTCCATGACAAATGAAAATAAAATAAAATCAAGGACTGCTGTGAAAGTCAAGGAAGAAAGCAGAAAAAATCATATATTTTGGACAAAATTGAACAGCAATGAGAATGAACCTTATATTAACAGAAACAAAACTATATGCACTGCAACCTTAAAATCCTAGATATTCTAAAATTAAGAATCTTGTTCCCTGGAGGTATACCATTTTAGTGTATCCATTAAATACAGCGGTGTCAAATCCCGATAACCCAAGCCTCTGGAATAAGCTATATATACCATCTTCGACCATAGGATTTGGTGCACGTGCAGGATCATATATGTTCTCATCAGTGAAGGCCCCACTGGGGGTAGCTCCCAGTAAAGGTCTAGTACCGACTCTACAAACATGTTTTGAAAATGTTCAGAGTACGTAATTTCCTTGTTACTGTGGTTAAAATTGCCCAGCATTTGCCCTCTTACACCCCCACCATGTTTCTTCTTGTCCACATAGTTCCTCTACATCGACTGCTTTCTCCCAGAATTTCTTCCTCCAAATCATAGCATAGCTTCATCGCTAAATCCAAAGCAGCTATGGTCACCACCTGGTCGAATAAACTTATTTTGAGCAGTGAACCTGATTTAATACAAGAAGTTGTTTGAACTATAACATTAAAGAACTGTGGTGAAGCGTAGGACTTACTTTTCACAAAAATGTGTTCAGTAAAAAAAGTACCTTGGAAAACAAATTGTGGCAAAAAAGGAGCTTAAAAGTAACCTCTTTTAAGATTAGCCAAACATGCCACACCCTTTGACATGTTATCTATGCATTCTTATTTTCTTGTGCATATTATGTCAAGTGATTAATGGATTTGCTTATGATAGGAGAACATACTTGATATTTACTGATTGGGACAAAGAATTACGCAATTTTGCAACGAAGGTAGACAAAAATGATAGGGAACAATCATATTGCCTTTCTTAACTCAAACAGAACAGAAACATATTGCAGATTATATTCTTGAATTGTCAAGGATAATCAGAGCAAGACAAAAATATTGTTAAATATTATGATCAGGAACGATGATCAACGAGGAATATCTAGCCTTTCATAGAGTATGAGAGGCTAGAAAATCTATGGATTCACCGTTCATCCAAATGTAGTATGCAAGGATCTAAACTGCTAAAAATGCATAGCGTAGAAGTGCATAAATATATGCAGAAGTAACCATGAATATGTGGTTGAAATTAAAGTTTGATTTTGACTTATATTTATAAATGTAAATGTTTAACCGTCGGTTAATAAAGCTAAGGAATTTAATGTTGTGGATTATTAAGATTAATAAATGCTGAATAACTGAACTCTGACTTGTACTGTATGGCTACTGCTTTAAGAAGCAATGAAGGAAGAAGAGTTGTCGAATTTCCAAAACCAAGATTACCTTTTGAGTTCATTCTGGTGGTCATCAAAGAAAACAAGAACTCAATTGAGATCTTTGATTCCATGTTTGTCCATCTTTCTGCCCCAATCCATGCTTCAGAAATCTTCCTTTCCGGCAAAGTAAGTGCAATTTCCATCAACATAAGCAGGCCCTTTCTTAAGGTACTTCCCGGGATGGCGAGGTGAAAGTGACACAATTGGTGTGTCTGGCATCGCTTGCCTTAAAACCCATGTTGAATGCCCCTTAAAAGCGCCACTCTCAATCATCAAGTCTGGCTTCAGCCGTTGTGTAATAAACCAAAGCCCAAAGATGTGGTCGAAACCCATACCCATACCATACATGTTATTCTTGAGATCTTGACGGGTTGTGTCTCATATATCGGAACAAATTCCTCGAGACCTTTAAGCAAATCCTTGGATGTCCATTCAACAGTTTTCCCATGTCTCGATCTGCCTTTTGATAAGGAGTAGGCACAGAACATAACAAATTAATCTTTTACCAGATGACTCCATTTAAATAACAAAATGACGTAATCTTTGAATTAAACGTAAGGCATGCTGATTCAACCAATCCTCAAGCAAACAAATGAGAAAGTGACAAAGAACAATAACCACGCAATCACGATTCTTTGAATAGTTCACGAATACTTCTCAAAGTTTTTATTTATACAATGAAGAAAACCAAGCTCCAAGATTTCATTGCACTACTACCTAATAAATCTGAAATTTACTAATCAGCATACGAAGAAATGGGAGTAGCTTAACTTCAGCTCTTTAGACTTCCAATAAGGTAGAGTCACATGATTAAAAATTGATTAACAAGTTTCTTTAGAGGAAGCTTTTAAAACAGTCCACTTTTGATCCGAGGAGGAGACGGAGATGCAGACCACATCGCGATAATGCTTCGTTAAAGAAGGTATTACGATGATGACTAGGCCCAAATTGAGAATGAGCCAAAGGTAAGTGGTTCGGGTCAGGCGGTTCGAGATCCGTATTGAGACAGATATGTGCTTCCGGGTCTTGGATTCGTCTCTGGTTTCTCCTCCGCCGTCGCAACGGGCGCCGTGTCGACGGTGCTCTCTCCAGCATCTTGTTCATCGGAGATGTTATTAGTTAACTGATAAGCCCAACTTTAATGTGGGTGACTAATATACGAGGAAAATATCATTTTGATCCCTGGACTTTTAGACGTCACACACAACGCTACTTTCTCCCTCCCCAACTCTTCACGAAAATATGTTTCGAATTTAAACCACCGCAAGTACACGGTTCGTTGACAAGTAATAAAGTGAAAATTCAAGAATTTCGAGTATCGTTCCCACGATGATTGGTTTAACATGATTTTTATTATCTCAACCTTAACTGAATCTATTAAACTCAAAATGATTGTTTTTGTGATTTTTTTATAAAACTATTATTAACATGTAAACTAAACTAAGATTACGAATTTAAATGCAAGTGATGATTGAATGCAAAAATTGAAGAAATTAAAGTATGAAAAAGCGCACTAGGATCCCGAATTACCAAGCAAAGTTCCCTTTTAACCCCTATTTCACGATTTGATAACACGATAAATTGGTTGAAGAATCAATGTTTCTAACTTATCCAACAATCTCTTTCGAGTAGAATTGAACATATTCTAGTATACCATTTGATTATATTTTTATGACAAATGCAATATACAAGAACCCATGACGTTTTGTAAACACTTAGAGATTCACTTAAAGCATATCGGTATATTTCTATCATCTATGAACTAAACGATGATTTATATCTTATCGAACTTATTTCCCTTCTTTCGAATGCATAAAATAAGCCACCACACTCATACAACTATTGCGCATATAATTGTAGAGAAGAAGTAATGTATATAACTCATTCAACATATATCAAACGTGTTTAGATATCAAATTGCAAAATAGAAATTAAAGGATCACAATACGAGGTTCATCGTTCACCTAGTACATATAAATCTAGCTTAACATAATATTGAAATTAAATAAATAAAAGAGGAACAACATCACCAAAAAACTTGATGAAACGTGAGTAATTTTTCTGCTAAAAATTAATCTGCCGCCTTCTTCAATTCCGTTTCTGTCTTTCCTTCTTTTTCCTCTTCAGCCCAAAACCCTCTTTTTCTTCTCTTCTCAGCTTCTTGCGGCGGGGGTTCCAATATGTATTAATTTCTTTCAGCCCCAAATCCCCCACGCCACTTTCTGTCTNGAAAATTTTCTCCATTTGGTTCACTTTGGTCCCCAAGTTTGTTTCATCTACATTTTGGCCTTGCTTCCTTTTCCCTCTTCTTCCAACGTTCCATGACATCCCAATGTGTTACTTAGCTCAATTCCATACTTGATTTGCCATTCGGGTCATCTTTTGAATAATTGCATTTTGGTCCTCGAAGTTTTATTTTCTTCCAATTTGGTCCTTTTTCGCTCGCTTTTATATACTCTTCATTTCATCCATGAATGAACTCCTACAAAGATAAATTATATCGAATTAAGACATATTTCAACATATACATCAATAATTTGTCATGTTTTGTGACCTAAATAAGTGCACAAAATGCACTTATCACCGACCCAAACAAGTGGCATGACCCAACATGGACCATGATCAATTGGTTCCTTCCGAAGGGGTAAAAAAGGTCGAACTAATTTGAAGCATGGTTGTCAAATTTTTCATCAGTCGTATGTCCTATTAAATATGTGAATAATAAATAGGTAAAAAGTCGTGGTTCTTAGGTAGAGTTCAATTTGTTTATTAGCAATTATAAATTTTGCCAAAATATTTATTCTTGATGTAGTAGTCTCTTGTGTTATCGAGGGAAGAAAACATTGTATCCATTATTGTTGATTATAATGAAAGATTATTTGGAGTTGGGTTGTGAATGTAGGCATATTGCGTCATTTATTTGGTGCATTAATTATTTGGTTATTGCAGTATTTGATTATCTCCTATTAAACAAGAAAGTGACTTGCTAGATATTAATTTTGCAAAAGTCAAGAATCAACTTTCCTCTTTCAGAGGTAAGTACCTTGAATCTCTGTTCTAAAAAGCGCGCTTAAGCGGCGCCTAGGCGCCGCCTAGACGCGAAGCGGGATGAAAACGCATCGCTTTGAGGTTAAGCGGTAATTAAGCTATCAACGGACAATGTTGACCACTTAATCCGCGATTAAGCGTGCCTAGTAGTGACTAAGTGTGCCTAGGATGCTAGGCGTGCTAGGCGCATTCCCCCTTGGAGGGCCATTTTTCCCGCCTAGGCGTGCTGTACACGACTCATTTCTTTTAACCAATGAATAATTACTTAAATATGCTATGCTCCATTAAATGTACCTTTTTTTTTGTTTTTTTTTTTTTTTTGTTTATNTGATGTAGTAGTCTCTTGTGTTATCGAGGGAAGAAAACATTGTATCCATTACTGTTGATTATAATGAAAGATTATTTGGAGTTGGGTTGTGAATGTAGGCATATTGCGTCATTTATTTGGTGCATTAATTATTTGGTTATTGCAGTATTTGATTATCTCCTATTAAACAAGAAAGTGAGTTGCTAGATATTAATTTTGCAAAAGTCAAGAATCAACTTTCCTCTTTCAAGGTTTACCTTGAATACAAACATCTTTCCACTACTTGTAGTTCTGGGTTCATTGAAGAGTTGCCATCTTCCTTCAATACACACAGTAGAGAGAGGAGAGAGAAAGAGAGATGGAAGTTGCATCATCAACACAGGAGCCTCTAAATTTAGCACCATCTTTCGCAATTAGAGGATCCCACAGCGAAAATTTCTTAAGAAGTGTTTCAACTGAGGAGCCACCGTTTACAGAACCCCCATGCGTACCCCCACGGCTGAGCACCACCGCTCTCTCTCTAAACCCTCTCTTCTCTCTGCCTCCACCGCCACCACGCCACAAACTCTCCTCCTCCACACCCACCAAACTACATGACCTTCACACAACTTACAGATGCATTTCTTCCGTACTTAAAAAAGATGGTCAAATCTTGTCCATTGCATCGTCCAGTGGGCTCGTGTACACCGGCTCCCAAGGCAACGTCATTCGAATATGGAAGCTGCCTGAGATCACAGAATGTGGGCAGCTTAAAACTAAAGCATGCATGGCGGTTGCATTAGAAGTATCGAATGATAAAATTTTTGCAGCCTACGCTGATTGCAAAATTAGGGTTTGGCGCCCGAGTTGGGACGGGATTATCAAGCACGTACGCATAGCAACTATACCGAACACGGGAGGTTACGTCCGGAGCTATATCGCCGGCGGCAAGGACAAAATGGTAATTTAATATGGTTTTGATTTGCATTTATGACTCTTTAAATACTCATCACTACAGTTGTCTACATTTAAAATGTGGTACTAAATGAAAGTGACATAAGTTAATATATAATTTAAATGGGATCTTAACACAAGCTACTTGTTAGCTACTACACTCTATTAGATGCATATTTATAAGAGAATACACCCAACTAGAAATTGTTCATTGAGTTGGTGTATGCTCGACTGAACATGATCGATAGAAGCTAGACAAGCAACTAATCGTCCACATATTAGTACATTTACGATATTTATCTGTCGCGTGTCTTGAAATGCAATTTTTTTCATTTAAACCTGCAAAATAATTGGCAAAAACTGTTACGACCTTGTATCAATCAAACAGATGAAACGTATGGGGCCAATATCATCACTGGCTATCAATGTATCATGTGACATTTTGTACTCAGCATCCCTTGATAGAACAGTAAAAGTTTGGAGACTCTCCGATTTCAAATGCATCGAGACAATCCAAGGCCATCCCAAGCCGATCAACGACATTGCGGTGGCGGACGATGGAGTTCTTTACACTGGATCCGATGACGCGGCCGTTAGAGTATGGCGGCGCAACTTTAGTTACGGGGATCCTCCCCATTCCCTCATTGTCACCGTACCGGGAAAATGTTCTCCGATCAAAACTTTAGCACTAACGGTAGATGGAGGGGTGCTGTACGGTGGTTGCACGGACGGCTACGTACAATACTGGCTAAAGGGGTGTTTTTCCGGACAGTTGCAATATGGTGGTGCGCTTCCGGGGCACACTCATGCTGTGATGTGCTTAACCAGTGTCGCTAATTACATCGTGAGTGGGTCCGCTGATGGGAGGAGCCGGATTTGGATTCGGGAACAAGATGGTCGACATGCTTGCATTGGTGTGCTGCAGGGTCATAGAGGACCTATAAGGTGTGTGGCTGCCTTTCCTGAACGCATATCCGAGGATAGCGTCGACGAGGATTGCACTATTTGCACAGGTAGTCTCGACGGAGTCCTTAAAGTATGGCAGTTTAGGAACGTTCAAGATTCCTCGCAGAACGCTCACGGGTATTTCGTGCTGCCTTGAGGACATGGTTGTTTATCGAGTCTTATTGAAGATATAAATATAAATAAGTAATTAAATACAACTTATGTAACGACATATATATAAATGTTTTGAATTCAAGTCTCGTTCTCAACCTTAAATTGTAGTCGAATACTTATTGGCTAAAGAGAGGTCTATTATTACCTTGCATATTCATTCACTTTTTCATATCACTTTTCTCTTTTTCCTGCTAGAATATGAGTAAGAAAAGGATATCTCAAGAAACAGTCGTTATTTTAGAAAAAAAATAGTGCTAATCTAATTCCGTCATGGAAAGTTACATTAATGAAGTTTGTGATGCGTAATCATTAGTCGATAATGCGCGAATGATATGATAAATTACAGTGCATACAAAGGATAAAGATCGAAATCATGAGATATCATATTAAAGTTCTTGTTGGAAAGAAGAACTTACAACAATTATTGACAGACAGTACTAAATAAAATAAGTGAAACTTTCGACTCTTCTAAGATCATCTGGTAGTATTCTTGATATCTGTCTTTCTGCGCTTTAAACTGGATGTTAAGGTTATGATATATATAACGGATGCGAAAATAGGCCACGTGGAATTCGTGGCTCCATCTCAACCCCTTCACTCGAGCCTCGATCGCTACTGGAGTCATCATTTTTCAGCAGCCGCTGGATCCAATGACACAGCAGACGAAGAGCCACAAGAATTCCAATGACGATCAAGGCCGAAAGTAGGTACGATTCGACAGAAGAATTCTTGCACTGAAACAAGAATCCCAGTAGGCAAACCATGGTTAAAACTACTACTAATTAAGAAGAAAAATACTTGGAATTTGTTTGCTTGGATTCATTCCTTGAACTGATATAATGTGGTCTCCTGTTTGACAAGAATGGTATAGAATTGATGTTCAACAAAGAGAAGAGGACATGGCTAAAGTAAAAAGTGTCTCTCCTGAGGATATTCTGCTTTGCTTTTAGTCGCAGACTGGCTTTTGCAAA
>CAIGRF010213110.1:47485-64096 GCA_903798235.1 Fraxinus ornus
GAGCACAACAATGCTATCATTAATTGATCAAAAAATAATACAATGTATTTTTATTTCATCATTCAGCAAATGTTGTGTGCGTGAAACTCTTCATTTATCTATTGTTCATTTTAACTTTCCTCTTCAGCGGCTTCCCTTGCAAATCCAAGTTCCGACATATCTTGCTTTGCCATCAAGTTCCTGCAAAAGTCCCACGAAAATTTTATTTATTTAACGACCTTAAATCAACACTAAAAACTTAATGGCTATATGAATTCAACAAGACAGAAAAATCAGCAAGAATGAGTCACATTGTGATTTAGAACAATAACTTTGAAGTGCTATAGCATTTTCTCAAATAACTGAAGTTACATTATTGCTTAGCAGTCGTAAAACTGGAAAAGTGTCATTAGAAAATAGCTAATTACAAGAAGAAATGATAAGAAAAAGATATCATATAAAGATGTGGACAAGACCGGAACACAATTACCTTGAAACAAAGGTTAAACCGACGAGCTTACCTCTCCATACGACATTCGAGGTACTTTTTGGAAAGGTGTCTACAATTTTCAGATTTATGGCCAGCAGATTTTAGACAATTGATATAATCTTTCTTCTCCTGGAACAACCAAAACACCAAATAAGCAAACGTAGACTTGTCGTGTATATCTAATATCCTAAATCTTTCAAACCACAAGCCAATAATCTAAACTAAAATATCAGATCTACCAAATTGATAGGTAGAATCATGCTTTTCACCCCCCTTTCCATTGAAGAGCATGCTATGAATTTAGTGTGGGTAGCATATGCCCTATGGCGACTGAAACTGTGGGTGGGGAGGAGTGTTAAGAAAGTCAGACAGCAGCACGAATCTTTCGGGGTGTAATCAAATCCAAAGATGATGGAAACGTGAACTTCCAACCATTTATACGTCCCAGTCCAGTCGCCCCCCATCCCCCATCCTACAGCTTGCTGCGGTCAATGGGTCCCATCCTGCATCCACCAAGAACATTTCTAACACTACTTTCATGGCTATTGTACCTGGTCACAGAAATGCATGTGGTCAAGAGGGAATACTCCTTTTTCTGGTGGTACTGGACTCAATCCTCTGTTTCCACCAAATGCTCCCCCTGCATATTCAGCACGAAATATTAATTCAACGCACATATGCACATGTGAGAAACATGCATACGAAGAGAACCTTGGGAATTTGCATATTCATTTGAGTATATCTGAACCTACAGGCCAAAAAAATCTTTCTACTATTGAAATTGAAGGCATGAACCCAAGAATCTAAATCAAGTAAATGAAGGAGAAAGAGGGAAGAAAGGAGCTCCAGGCCCTGGCCCATTGTACTTGAATTGTTTAAGCTAATTTGCACAGAAAAGTTTTTTTTTTTTTTTTTTAAATGATATCTACATGACCAACTTGGCAATTAACTTTAGCAATGTAAATACCAGCAATAATTTGTTTAAAACTGTTTATTTATCTACCAATCTAATTACTTTTAGCGTTCAAATAATCAGTTGAAAAATTGACAACTAAAAAATTCGGCATCGATATTCTTATATTAAAACAAAGGTTCAAACAAAACACAAAAAGAACAATCTTTTAATTCGATTGAATATACATACATTCATACATGGAACGATGATTTTTCACATTTGTTCAGGAAATTTTAGTGAGCAGAAAATGAAAAAGAGATAAGAATACATAAACCCTAACAAGATAAAAGAGAAAAACATTTACCTGCACTCATTTGTCAGATTTTATTATACTGTTTCTTCTTTCGCTCTCACTTTCTTGAACTGCCACTTCATTTATAAATCCATCGCATGTAATACAACGATTCAGATGGAATTCACATGAAAATACTGCAATGTTTGAATAAATTGGGAAATTAGGGCATCAGCTACGAGCTACGTCGTTTCATTGGCACAATGTTCAAATTGCTTTGGAGAATTTGTAGCGTGGTCCTCCCAATTTGAAGGATAGTAATAGTTTGGTCCTTAAGTTTTCTATGATACTTAGCCTCCGTATTAGGAAGAATTTAAATACAATTTAATTTATAAATAAGTAAAAATGAATAATTGATAAATAAATAGCACGTGTATATCCATTAAAATGCGTGACTAAAAAAAATAAAATCTCAAAGGATTTTTATTCTGAATATATCCTAGTTTTAAGATAAAAATACGATATGATAAATATTTACCTAATTTATAAAATAGATAGAAATGAGTTGTGATCAGTACTTGTGGATCTCATAATATGTGTAAATAAAATTAATATTGACTTTAATTTCGATTTTTATCAATTTTTTGTAGTTAAACCAAACAAGAGCTTAATTCTGTCCAACTACTTGCAAGTTTTTGGCAAATCATTTGACCTTGTCCATGTGTAGTCATCTTTTGAGGGTATTACTGATTTTGCATTAAGAAGCTTTACTCCTTAAGAGACATTTTAACGCCCTCCAACTCCATAGTTACTTCTTTCATAGTTGGCCTACTTTTCCCATTCAAATTTAAGCACCTCTTTGCAAGTTTTGCAACAAGAGTAAATTCTTCTCTTTTACCTTGCCCTAACACTTGGGCATCAAGAATTGTTTCAAGATTGTTTACTTCCATGCATAATGTCCGAATGTCCCTTTCACTAGGGTAGTTAGATGAGTTTGATCCACTGCGATTGATCTTGAAGTTCCGAAGTCTGAAACTTTTGCTACATTTTTCATCCAAAAGTATGTTGCTAGACTTACAAGATCGAAAATGGAATTTTCAAGCTCATCTTCCATGAAAATGGAAACTCACCACTATCATCATGGATAAGATCGAAAAGGGTTCCATTGGAAATGAATTCATAAACTATCAAAGGAACTTCTGTTTCCAAACAACATTCTAATAGCTTTACCACATTTCAAAGATTTATTTGTGAGTACGACAACCTCGTTTATGAACTGTTCCACTTGATTTTCGTCTACCAACTTTGATTTCTTTACGGCTACAATTTTCCCACCAGATAACATACCTTTATAAATTGTCCCTTGCCCTCCTTGACTGAGTATTCGATTTTCATTGAAGCGATCAGTGGCCATATCCAAGTCTTTAGAAGTAAAAATTCTTGTTTTATCTAGTATATCTTCATGGGTTGATATTTGTTGTCGCAACAAAAGGCCGCCATTCCGTTTGAAAAATTCTTCCTTTTGCTTTTTGATCTTTCTCTTTTTTAGAAATTTAAGCAACCAAAAGCCAGTTAATAACAGTAGTAGAAATCCTATTCCCACACCCAAGCTTGCTCCTGAAGTTCCAAAACATGCGAAGTTACTGAAAAGTACAACATTACATCTAATTGGGACTTTTTCCTTTTTCTTTTTTGCTAGTAAGTTTCTTTTCAAGAAACGTGTCATGGATAACACTTGTGTATCTTACTGAACGTGTTATTAAAGTTTTACATTAAAAGAACATTTTAGGTAAAAAAGTGAAACGCGACCAGGGGCTAACATTCACGAGTATTAACTGAAAAATGCATATTGCCACTTTGCTACGGGATTCTAGCACCCGAAAACAACCCGTACCATCTTTCTTTCCATTACCATAATAACCACGAGGACACGAACACTCAAAAGAACCCAGTGTATTGGTGCATATCCCATTTGAGTCGCACGGAAAATTCTTGCATTCATCAATATCTAGCCTCAGATCAAGCATCATAACAACAATTGTTAGATTACAGAACAAATAAGAATAGTAATAGAGAAACTAACCAAGGCATCCTGGACTGAGGTAAGGGGTGCCTTCGTAATTCGTATCCTTCCCTGCACCTACAATTATATCCTCGAACACCAGCATCATCTACACAATAACTGTTCTCTTTGCATGCATACCTATCAGATTTCTGCATTTTCAAGCAATTTTTGGATCCAATGCTCCAGTCCAAAACCAATGGTATATCCCTTAACGCCGCGTAGTTTTTTAGAAATGTTGTTGAATCATTGAGATCGGATAAACGGAAACTGAAACCAAGACGATCCATCATTCAAGAAACACAAAGCTGCACGAAAAAAGTTTGGATCTCTGCCAATTACTGTTGATATTGATTAGGCGAACGATTAGAAATTGTTTACCTTTGGATACTGAAGTTTGGCAACAGCCAGTGCCAGGACAAGATCCGGCACCACCGGAAACTTCCTGGCTCTCACAGTAGGGCGCACAAGAAGTACCGGCGACATTGGTACTCGACATGTTTGAATATCTGATAAATGTAGTCCAATAGCCAAGTCTTCACAACCAAAGACAGTGATTTGATTTGCATCAGACAAGGTATATGGACTATAATTAAAGTAGTCGATTTCTAACATAGTAATCTCGTCCAAGTCAGTCGAGTCATAACATGCCACAACCTGCTGCTGTCTCCAGCTCTTAACATAAATTTCAGTTTCTGAAAAATTTACAACCTCGAAGGGAGAAGCAGCGTTAGGAAGGTAGGCCTTTGGTGGGTTGGAAGAAGTATTGCAGTAGATATCGAAGCCTGAGTCCATCGAACAATTCGACCCGATTCCAATGCCAAACGGGTATGGAACTTGTAAGTTTCCACATCGACTTTGGCAGCCCGGCTTAGTGGTGGCGTTCGACAGTGGTGCTACCTCCAGTGAAAGCAAGCAGACGATATGTCCAAACATTTTAAGCTGAATGTTCAGAAAGATTGGGCTAATCAATGATTAAATAGGCATAGGGGACAAAAACAGTAAGCAGTGCGGGCCGGCGAACATAGTCAGCTATAGTGACATGTATAGTAGAATAACTTAGTTTACTGTGTAGGTTTGTCATGCAATACTCGAGATTCGAGAATAATAGGCATTATCATATATCTGAATCTAATCATTCCGTCGAGTAGAAACCCATTATCGATCTTCCAAAGCACGCTTAGTCAATGGTCGATCTTTGGCCCCAAACTCCAAAACCATATGATCCATAAGTTCTCGATTTTGCTGAAGAATCTGCTTAAAAGTAGCAAGCTCTTAATAACTTCTTAAGGAATAAGATATTTTATTGCTGTTTAGTCACATGCTATAACATACCTTTTTTGCACGATCATAACACATATTTAGGATCCGCAATGCCTCTGTATCAATATCCTGAAAATCAAAATTGCATGCCAGAAATCAGGCAGTGACAGTCATAAAAAAACAATAAGGTAGAGCCTAAAGGAAGAATATGTAAAATATATAAAAGCCAGATACAGAAAAGAAAAACAAAAAAGGACGAAGACGACAGCAAAAAATCTCCCTCCATTTACAGCTTCTTGTATCCTCTTGGACCATGAGTTCTCAGATATTAAGATAGAGCCAAATAATAAAGTTGAAGATATCAGATTAAAAAAACTTGCACTTGCTCAAGGGCGTTGAAAATTTAGAAATAGAATTTAGAACTATTGAAGAAGCCCAAGGCATATAGAATTTTACATTTATCCTCTCTGCAGTCCAGAAGTTTCTGCATTGAATCTCATTCTCCCTCTCTCTCGTTCTGATATTGTTCTCGACGTGAATACACTTCATTGAGTTCGTTGGAACTCCTGCAGATTGCTGTGCTGCTTCCGTAGGAGACGAAATTCGTTCTATCCTGGGAAACGATTGCTGAACGCCTTTTTAGCACCTTTGAAGGCAGCAAATTCGTTTTAAGCAAACATCGTGAAGTCGGTGGGCTCGAATTAACCTTTCTGATCCTGTTGATCATTGTGTTACACTAGTAAAGGTAATACTGACGGATTGGTTTGAAGGAGCAACTTATACTCCTGAAACAACAGGCTCATTACATTTTTTTAGCCATTCAGAGAAGAATTTATAAGTTTGAAATGGTACACAAGTCTAAAAAATTCGTACTTTTTTGTTCATGATTGGGCGTAATACGACGTGAGAAATAAATTTTCTACCAAAATGTGATGTTGCTGTCAGTTTTACGCTAGACTCTTTAAGTAGTCTGCGATTTTCACTCATTTGAAGTACTTCTACTTAATTCCGTAGCTTGTTAATTTTTTACTTATATCAAATGTTTGTGTTATCCTACATGGATTGCATGACTTAATATTTTTATCTATATTTTCGACGTGAAATTTATCCCCTAACAGCTTGTAAGGTTTTTCACTAATGAAATTACAATATTGTTTACATTAATATATTAAATTAGAGTAACGCAGTCATGTGAACAAATTTTCTTTGTTAACAAATACACATTTTTTTGTCTAATTTAAGTTGGAGAGCAACAAAATACCCATTTTTTTGTCCGAAAGTGCTGTTAATGGTGTCGCCGTATGTATGAGGAAAACAAAGTAAAAGTACGGTCGGACCAATGATATACAATGTGTATGGAAATACGTAGGCATTGACGTTGACAAAAATGTTCTAATCACCCGTTTGATAGATCAAGAGATGTGCACGTACAAAATTTTGATGACCCTATCGATTGAACTAATAAAGTTCTTGGTATTAGAACTGTTCTCGTACAAAAAAATTATTGATTCTACAAAGTATCCAAGAATATGTCAACAATCTTCATCTCCTTGCGATGTTTTTGTATCTTCCCCAATGCATCGGGTGCACATGAGAGCCGAACATCGTTTACGAGGCTTTGGCATTAATAGAATCAATTGTTTGAACCATATTCAACAATACTCATGCTTTCCTCCAGAACTACTTTCTTGTCTGCAATCATATTTTCTAATTGTAACCGTTTTGTAGACCTAATATCAAGTATGCTGGGTGGCATTGGTTGAAGGGACCCATGCAACTCGACTAAGTTGAAGAATTCTTGCTTGGTCAAACTCTTTTTCTGGACGGGATTATTGACAACAGCATCCATAAGTTCTCGATTTTGCTGAAGAATCTGCTTAAAAGTAGCAAGCTCTTAATAACTTCTTAAGGAATAAGATATTTTATTGCTGTTTAGTCACATGCTATAACATACCTTTTTTGCACGATCATAACACATATTTAGGATCCGCAATGCCTCTGTATCAATATCCTGAAAATCAAAATTGCATGCCAGAAATCAGGCAGTGACAGTCATAAAAAAACAATAAGGTAGAGCCTAAAGGAAGAATATGTAAAATATATAAAAGCCAGATACAGAAAAGAAAAACAAAAAAGGACGAAGACGACAGCAAAAAATTTCCCTCCATTTACAGCTTCTTGTATCCTCTTGGACCATGAGTTCTCAGATATTAAGATAGAGCCAAATAATAAAGTTGAAGATATCATATTAAAAAAACTTGCACTTGCTCAAGGGCGTTGAAAATTTAGAAATAGAATTTAGAACTATTGAAGAAGCCCAAGGCATATAGAATTTTACATTTATCCTCTCTGCAATCCAGAAGTTGTTCAGACCATAATGTTTCTCAGAAAGGCCACCAAGAACCAAAGTCCGTGCAGCTGACCTAGCATTGTCTGCAGTCTCTGCCCATATCGTACTCAACTGGAAATTTTCAAAGCATTCGTGAGAAATTACTGAAAAAAGTGATTATAATTGGACATCTAAGATCAATTCTATAGCATTTTTCTTCTTATGATGGGGAAATTAACCTCACAATTATCACAAGAATAATGGAACCATTGAATGTTCAACTGAAAAGATTCTTGATCAACATGCAAAAAGTAATTATTCTCCTTAAAACATCCATTAGTATATATCCACTTTCAGCATTTTGACAGAGTAAGGCCAATAGTGCCATTAACAATTAGAATGATAAGTGTCTCAGGATTCGCACACTAAAATTGGTGAACTGAAGTTCATTCTCAATAGCATTGATGTCATTTCCATAAATAGAAACGTTGAGAACAACAGATTACGCAAAAACTTCTTGATTTTCCACATTTAGACCTTGTAATAGAATAGAAAAATCTTCATCTTTTCACAAGCATGTAGATCATTTGGCTTTATATGTGAAGAGGACAATCATACAGAGAAAATAGGTAAAAACACCAAAAATTGGAGTCATCCTGTAAACTAGATTTCCAATCAATCCTCTGTTAACAAAAATTTCTTAGAATGAATCGGGATATCGTATCCTGTAACAGCGATATATTGTAACATCACAATAACCTCACACTAAAGAAATGCCGCAAGAAATTCATAAATTGAAATATGGAAAACGAGACTTGAAAGTCTCATTACCTGACCCTCTCCATACCACAGCTCATCAGCTGCTCGTGGTGCTAGTTGGACTGTAATGTGATCCAAGAGTGATTGCCGACTGCAAAAGAAAAAAGAAAAAATAAGAGGAATAAAACATTCGAAAAGGACAAAAAAGTGCATATATATTAACATAGAGGACTCGGAGCAGGTTGAATTGTGTGATTGCTATTAACATGTTCAAGAACAGCCATTATGCTGCAAGCATCGAGAAATCATAGAGGAAAATGGTCTCACTGAGTTAATTCCTCAAGGATGTGCTTTATGGAATAAAATCATACCCATAGAAATGCAATTTATTTTTTGGAATGGGGGACAAGGTGCTTGCTACGTATTGAAAGCGCATATTAGAAATGGATAGTAATTAAACGCTAGCGCATATTAGAAATGGACAGTAATTACCTTCGTCAAATATATTAAGGTAACCAAATGGACAAATATTGTACAGCTCATGTGGTAAGAGAAGCCATACCTCAACATTCCTTCCTTGAATTTCACATGGTCCATTTTCATACGTACATAGCCCAATTCCCTTCCAGCTCTTGGAGCAATTGTGACCTGATAGCATGAAGCAGTATCAAAGAATCAGAAATAAAATATCACTACCACAGAAAATCATGTGCATAGACTAGAAACTATGAAGCTAACTTAAAATGATCCTTGCATACTCAACAAGCATGAAGACAAATTAACTACTCCAGAACGATTAATTGTACCATCATAGACGTAATGGAAATATTTCAGTCGAGATGCACATGGAAGACCATGAATAGGAAGTATTGATTGTTCATTTTCCTAATAGGGTGCAGCACTTGATGATATATCAAGAGGGATAATGCCCAAAGGAGCACAATGTATACAAGGTGGGTTTAAAGTTAGAAACTTAGACAAGGCTATGCATCCAAGAGGGTAAAGAAAAAGTTGGGAAGTGAATTATTTAATCTTTCATGACAATTTCTCTTATAGAGTATGGTTAGGGGTTCTATGATATTTCATAAATCATATCATGTTGGTCAATTCTTTTTCGTGAGGTACTTGCTCTGTGCTGGCAAGTATACTTTTTCATTATATATGGGTGTCCCCCACCCCAGCCCCCAAAGAAAAGAAAAGAAAAGAAAAGAAAAAGAGTAATAATAATTGATGATTGATAAAAAAAAAAAATTGACTGGTGAAAAACATAATAATAGAGAAACTTGATTATAATAATTCAGGAAATTTCAGTTTGGCATAAGTAATGATCATCCATGTAAGTAGAAATATGAAAGCATATAGTAATAATAGGAAGTATAGATCATACGAATTCAATATTCCTAAGATCAGGGAAGTTCACAGCCACAACAGCCATTGCTGCTTCATTAATAGCTACTTGCTTCCACGTCTCAGGGCTCCTATCTTTTTTATCAAGCATTCCTCGTTCTTCTATTTGCGCAGCTTGTAACAAGTCATCAGTTGTAATCTGTACAAGAGTAAGAAAGTTAAAATTAAACAAAATTTCATGCACATGTTCATGTATCTCAGCGCGTGTATGCTAATACTTAAGATTGTAACCAAGGTTGTCAGCACCATAACGTTGATTTGGACTGATGAATAGGCATCGGGGATCGCATCGAGGATCATAAGATTCTACTAAATATTAATAATTAAAATATTAAAAAACAGATAAAACATCAAATATTCTTAACAAAAAGCAACAACTATAACTAACTAAAATCAAACTAGAAAACGAAGGTTGTAACTACTTTATAAAGATCCACAATTCACAATACATAATATGTCAAATAATAAATTCAAACATGATGCCAAAAGTCAAACGTATAAATTTTCAACCATGTCAATCATCAAAAGTAAAGTCTGTATTATTGTTTTCGAAGTTTTCATTTTTATCGGAAAAAATCAATGTCACTCACAACATCACCAGTCTGACTAACTTCATCTTCGTTAATTTCAAAAATCTCATCAATTGACTGTAACTAGTCTGTGTATATACATGCAAGGAGGAAGAAATTGAATGTAAAAGACAATCCAGGACAGAAAATAGGCATATAAACAGATACCCCATCTAGGAAGGATAAAGCATAAACAGGGAAGCAAAAGGAAAAAGAAGAAAAAGAGAGCACAGGGAATGATGAATGCTTAACTAGTATATAAATAGAATCACAGGGAAGCTTAACTGGTTATAACGAGAAGCCCTTCAAGATTCTACAACCTTTAGAACTTAATGGAGAGATCATAGGCTTACTAAGAATGCACAAGTGGAGATTGCCCAGCATTTTAGAGCATGAATGCATTACAATTAATAAAATTTTTGCTGCTATCTAAAGATTCATTACTTGTAAACAGAATTTGTACAGCTTTGGTGATTTTTTTTTTTGTAAAAACTCCCTAGAGGTAAGGCGACATGTCCCATTCGATGTATTAGTTCTCCATATACTAGGGTAGGGGGAATAGCCAAACCCCTCATTCAAGCTTAGGTACGCAGGCCAAAAAGCCCTTACCTAACTGAGATGGCCTTTATTCAAAAAAAAAAAAAAAAAATGCTAAAATCATTGCGATTTCTAGGTCCAGCATTTCAAAGGGTTGAGTACCTCAGTTCTTCCATCACGCATCATATTAATAGCAGCGACCTCAATGATGTTGGCTAGCTCCGCACCAACCATTCCATCAGTCATAGTGGCAACAGCCATATAGTCCACATCTGGTGCCATTGGCTTCTTTCTAGCATGGACCTAATATGAGAAAAATAAAGAATAAGTTCAAAACAGAAGATACTCTTGATGCTTAAGGCTAAAGAACAATAAATGATACATTATTACCATTGAGGTTTCATCAAAATGAATTAGCAAGGGAAAAAAAAAAACTGCTAGTTCATGAAATACAAATTTAGCTTGCATGCATTATGCATTTGGATTTTGGAGCATCTAGGTTGCATATATAAACTAAGTATACATGGGATATTTCATACCTTTAAAATTTCAATGCGTCCTATAAGGCCAGGTTTTGGAATATATATTTTCCGATCAAACCTTCCTGGTCTTACAAGTGCTGGATCTAAAATGTCAGGCCTGTTTGTGGAAGCAATAGTAATCACTTCACCTCTTCCTTCAAACCCATCCAGGCAGACTAGAAGCTGAAGCATAATTGCAATATTAACCATAAATGTGGATCCATATGGTAACCATCTGAAAACTTAGAGAAATGCATTATGCCCAAAGAACCTGATTTAAAGTAGCATCCCGTTCTTGTCCACCAGATCCCTTAATCAAACCACGTTCCCTTCCAACAGCATCCAGCTCATCAATGAAGACAACGGATGGAGCCTATTCAAATTTACATAACAACACTCACAAATATTAACATTTCCATGAGATAACCAAATTTTTCACTAGGAAAAACAACATTGAGAAAGTAAAAGCAACGAGGTATTTATGAGATCTGCTGTAATGTCATTGATATATCGGAGAGAAGCTTAAGAGAAAAAGGAATAAATGAAGCAAAGATGAAGCATTAGCACTAGTTAGCGGCATTGATGTTGATATAAACATCATTGTACACAGTGAGTCAGTAACTCGCATATGCAGAATAGAAGCTTTTAAAATTCTAAGAACCATAAAAAAATAGAAAACTCACATTTTCCTTCGCTTCTTGGTAGAGTGCTCTAACACGAGAAGCACCAACCCCAACATATATTTCAACAAACTGAGATGCGGAAATGGAGAAGAAATTCACCCCTGCCTCACCAGCCACAGCTTTTGCTAACAATGTCTTTCCCACCCCAGGGGGACCACAAAGAAGTATACCACCTGGAATTTTTTGTCAGGCAATAAAACCTACCAGATGAGGCATGAGACGAGTAATGCGAGTGGTGAGAAAAGATATGAACTTATAAATTGACACACATCAAGGTGATTATACAAACTGCAAGAAACTCTACACTAATTAATAGGTAAATGTAAATTCAATGTGAAACTAATAACTTGGGAGTGATCAAATAAAAGCACCATGAACTCTACTTCTAATATATCTAACATGTTGTACGAAATAGAAAATAACTCTTTCCATGAAATAAAAAACATGTATGATATATTTAGGTGACAAAACTACTATAAAACCACAAGGAAAGTTCAGAATCAACAGTTTAACTATAACGTCTTCATTTCCAAATCAAAGAGTAAAACAGATAGCTTTGGGATTTACTAATCACAGTGGTCTAGCAATAGTACTTTCATTTCCAAAATCAAAACATTAAAACACTAGCCTTAATGTGCATTGAGCAACTCATGTATGTGATGCAAGTAAAGCATAGTCGAGTGCAAAGAACATCATGCAAATACAGGTTAAGATTTCTTAGCAGGACCTTCGACACTAACCAACTAACAAGCATAAATAAAAATTGCATCTTTACTGCTCATCAGGAAAACAGGGAACCAGATTTCCTATCTTAAAAATATATACATATCTCAGCAAATCTCAATATATGAATAAGATAGAAAACCAATATCAAAGTTAGTGAATAATCTGACCTGGTATTTTGACTCCACGCCTGCGGTACATTTCCCCGTGGGTGAAGAACTTCACAATCTCCTCAAGCTCAAGACGTATTTTACCAAGCCCAGCAACATCTGAGAATTTAACATCCACCCCTCTTTCCAAATACTGTGGAAGTCTCTTGTTGTGCGCCCTCCGAACACGTGCACCAGACTTCATGAATTGTTGTGCCATTTTCATGTAAGGATTGTCCCCCGCCTTTCCTCCTTCTTCTTCCTCATCATCATCATCATCCTCAATCCCTTCCATTTCCCTCTCCAGCTCCCTCATCTTCTTCTTCTCCTCTGCCTCTGCCTTCTCTATCTTCAATCTATCCTCATAATCCTTCTTCTGCTTCCTATAACTAAGAACAACTGTGCGGTAAAATATATAGAAGAAAACCAACCCAAGAGCCGTGGCAACATTGGAATCACTAGCTAATTTCTGCCACATAATTGCCATATCCTGTGAACTCCTACGTGCCTGGCGCATGGACTCCTCATGCTTTATCTTCTTCATCTCCTGCCTATTTTTCTTCTCCTCTATTTTCTTCTGCATTTTTATGGCTTTTTCCATCATCTCCCTTTCTTCCCTAAATTTTTGCAGTTCCTCATTCTTCCTCTGTTTAAACTCCTCTCTCACTTTCTTCAACTCCAATGCCTTCTTCGACTGAGGCTTTGGCTTAACCAATGAAAACATCCATATTGGAATTTTCGATAAGAACTCAAGATAAGGCCTTGGTATTTCAGGTTTTCTCAGAGGTGGACTATAAGCATTGACACAAATTCCATCAACCTTCAGTTCCTCCCATTGTCCCCAAAAGCTTGGATCGCTCTCAATTGAAGGCAAAACAATCCTAACAACCTTATTATCCTCCAAGACCGCCAGAACCACCTCGGGCCGCTGCTTCAACTCAGCATTCGGTGGCTTTATAACATGCTTAAGCCTATTTTCCCTTTTCAAGTCCAATATTTCACTATAAGCGAGCCTATGGGATATCGCTGGAAGGTCCTTAACCCAATTTTTCAATTCCTCTGGGGTTAGTGCCTCAGATCTTTTTCCTGAACGCTTCTTTTCAGACACTTTAGCTGCATGTGAAGTCTGGGGCAGTGAAGCTGAAATTACTGTTAATGTTACAGAAAGCTTCAATAAATTAAACTGGGTTTTTCTGAATTTTGATTCTTCTTCTTTCTCTCCACATATAATGGTGTACCTTCTAGAATGGCATGAAATTGAGGGTAAAGCTTTGAATTTTCGAAATTTATGCTGGGTGTATAGAGGAATTAAGGGTAAGAATGAAGAATTGAGAATACAATTACACGCCATCAAATGAATTTAATTACTCGTAGAATAACACTAGGGCAAGTTTAGAGTAATTACATTATCAGAAAAATCGCTGAATTGGACTACTGAGAACACCACAATTTGAAAGAGATTGATTGTTGTCCGTCAGTGCAAGATATGTATATATTACACGTATATACGTGTGTATATATGTAGGTATAGACTGTAGCGGGGGTGGGGGTGGAGCGACGAATATGGCGATGCGGTGATGGGGTTGCTGATCGAGGGAGACGATGATTTTCAGGGTGTTATCCCACATGGAAAGAGGCCCAATGGGCCTTGTGGGAGTGATTTTATTTTTCAAATTTGACTAAACTAGCACTAAATCGATAACTTTTTAACACTCTCACGTAAATTAACTCCTCCTATTTCTATAGTCTAATAAATTGACATATATGTGTTTTTTCCATTTGAGCTTCCGTTTGGTAAACTTATATATGGTATATAAAGAGAAATAGTGGTGGATCCTATAAAATATGGAGATAATAATGAGTCGTCATCATGAATATGTATTGAAATTAATGTTTAATTTGATTAAATTTATAAACTATTTTATATATTCGTTTGCCAAATGGAGGTCAAGTCGAGTGGTGGGATATGAGGTACCACTTCTAATAAGATTGAGTTATATCACTCCAACTAAAGAAAAATATATTATTTATCTGATCATGTGACAATATGATAAAGGTCCACTATTTTGATGACCCAATGGCTCAAAAACACGACTTACTAGATTAGTCGCATTTTTAATAATAATAATTAAAAAAAAAAAAGAAACATCAAATCTAATATAAAAGAAAAGAGAGTGTTTATTTAAATTATCGTGCCGAAATGTCTCGTCTATAATCTTGAACATGAATGGTTGATTTATTGCATATTTCAAAACATGTTAAAATTTGAACAATTCTATTCAGCATCACTAGTGTCAAACACTACCTTGAGTACAATTGCACGACATCAAATGATAAATTCACTTAAATGCAATGTCCAGAGATGCATTTAATTGAACATATCGAGTATGACCACTTATATTGGTGTTGCTAGCACACCTCTGGTGGTACAGAGCATTATTCTTATAATTGAGATATCACTGACATTCCGTTAGATCAAAACCACCCTCAGGAAAGGAGATGATAAAGGCTCTTTAACTCTAGATTTATCTGGGGAATCCATAATGGCAGCAGTACTAATACATGAACATTGGCAAGATGTTTCCACAATCTGATCAGTCTTTTCCTTTGGTTCAGAAATCACCACTGCCATCTCCTTGATTGCAACAACTGGTTTCAATCCCTCCGTAGATAGATAGTTTGCAAGTGTTAGGTTATGTCTTCTAGACTCGATGACAATAGAGTAGCAGACATCAGTAGCATACATCGATGAATATGCTTGAGGCTTCGTCAGTGACTCAGTTTCCTTCTTTTAATTAAACTATGTCAATGGCAACTTCCTGCATCATAAAAAATAACCAAAAATTGTTTATCAAATCTAAAATTCAATTGGTAGCATAAAATGATTAGAGAGAGAGTTTGCAATAAGAATTAAAGTGGTTTAATTTACATTTTTATGTTATTTCTAGAGTTCATAGTTGAAATTCATCCCATTTAGCAGTCCAATTAAGCCCCTGTTTCGTGGAAATTAAAATAAAATTTTCAGTAGATTTTAATAAAAGTTGATGAAATGTGTGGTTGAAAAGTTGTAGGTCCTATAAAATGTGGTCTTAAAATTAATTGTTTATTTTGACTTTCGTATTAAACAGGGGCCAACTCTAACACGAGGTGTTTTATTTGCTATAGCATTAGAGTTGACGGTGACATAAAAAAGACGTGATTATTCAATAGCGCCAGATGCTATTAATACCAAAAAAAAAAAAGTTCAAATTTCGTAAATATTGCATAACAAACATGTTCTTGAAGTATGCAAGAGAAACTAGAGAGAAAGGTACCTTGGCATGGTGGAGCTGCCCTTGATTCAAGGTCCGAGGCTCGGTTTCAATGGAGCAGCAAAAATTCGCCATGGCTGAAACAGAAGATCACAAAAAATGCTCATGCAAAATATAAAGTTTTATTACAACCAAAAATTTACGTAATATATACCCCTTGAATGCAGTTGCAATAATATGTTCTTCCAACTGAGTATTTTGACGAAATTGAGGTGGATAATTCGATCTCTTGCATCTTCAATTTGGCAAGAAACTTTTTAAGTGAAGCACAGATTTAATCAACTGTTCATTGGTTGGTGGAGAACTTGAGGTCAATAATTAGGTGCTTTAATGTTCTAGTTAAAGTGACGTTTCTTGAATTGAGCTACCTCTTCCGGAAATTTAAGATATTAGATAAGGTATGAATTTATGTAAATTGTATCTTCTTTACATGTAAGTCGTATTGATTTTCTAATTATAGGTCTGAAAGTAGTACAATTGTTACAAATAGGTGAAGTCGACTGGACTTGGTTCTTCTTTTGATGATGAATTCATTACCCTCCGTTCTCTTAATTGAATACTCGACCCAATCTCTTTTTTTTTTTTTTGGTACCCAGGTATTCCAGTTTAGCCAGACTAATTTCCTGAACCACCAGCCACCGG
>CAIGRF010213117.1:0-13193 GCA_903798235.1 Fraxinus ornus
TACAAAATTAATTGAAGAAAAGACTTCACCCGATCAATATTATGCTGGAAAATCCTCGAATCTTTGTGTTTCGCCTTGTAATCCTTGCCTCAAGATCTCCTTCAATATGTATTCTAAGGTTTTATTTGTGTTCTTTGCTCTCCCTCTCATTCTTGATGGTTTTTAAGCTTTTATATTCGGCCCCAGATTTATTACCTAAAGTATTTGAGCGGAATAAGGAAACCAAATTTCTCCATTCCCTGTTGGCATGTGTGTGACTGTATGGTAAATTCTACCATGCGGCCGTATGGAAGATATAAACTTCCATTTGTGTTGATTTGGTCCTTTAGTGTTGTTTTCCCCCATTTTAACCTCTTTTCTTCATTCTCATCCTTCTAACATCACATGTAATCATCAAATTACGATCTAGCTCGTTTACTTTCTTGAGTCGTGCTTCAGGTCATATTTTGGTTATTTGTACTTTGGTCCCTGAACTTTCATTTTCTTTCATTTTGGTCAATTTTTCATAACTTTTCTCTTTAGTTCCATCACATCTATCAATATAGTGCTACAAAATGAAATTAAACAAAATCAAGCCATATTCAAACATTTGTGTCAACAATTAGTCATGTTATGTGGCAAAGTAAGTGTATGAAAACGTACTTATCATCTTTATATTTTAAAATGTTCAACGTATGAAATAAAAAGTTACTTGTGAGAATCATAAACAAAAGTTGTACCATACTAGCGATGCATATCTATGACACCTTGGATAAATCAACTTGAACAAGATACTAAGACAGATTAGAGATGGTCATTTCAACTTGATTAAGATCGAACCATTATCAGTTTGTGTTTCTTGTTTTGAAGGAAATATGATCAAGATTTCGGCAAAACGACATAGAGACAAAGAAGTATTGGAAGTGTACCCGTGAGTACACATGCAAGAGGGGGCTATGATTATTCTTTACAGTTGATTACTCTAGATTCAGATGTATTTACCTAATGACTGCAAAAGTTAAATGAATTTGATAAATTAAAAGAATATCGGACTAAAGTGGAGAAATATTTTGGTAAGAGTATGAAGGCATTTCGATCAAATTAAGGTAACGAATATCTCTCATGATAATCAAGGACTAGATGGGAAATGAAATTGATTCTCAATTGAGTACATTTGGTACACCCCAACAGAATGATGTTTCAGAAAGAAAAAACGTGACATAGTTTGGTAAGTTTAGGTTATTGACAAGTGTGTCAACTATACCTATCTAATTTTGGGATGTACACTAGAGACAACAATTTATTATCCCTAACTTAGTTCCTTCTAAGTCTGTTCTCAATACTCTCTTAAAACTGTGGTATGGATGCAAGTCAATCTTAAATCACATTTGAAATTTAAGGGTTTATTTCATATGCTAAAAGAGAAGGTAGAATAGTTAGAGTTACGTAAAAAATATGTATGTTTGTGGGATACCCTAAAGGTACTAAGAGATATTATTTTTGTAGTAATCTAGATAGGAAGGTCATTATTAAGACAAATACAACCTTCAAGGATATGTACTTTAATGAATGTTAATCCAAGAACAAGATCGTGTTGAAAGAAATGAGTAGTAGCAATTTGCAGGCCATCGATTCTTTCATAATAGCCTAGGAGATTGACATCCCATAGTGTCAAGTATATTTAAGACCAAGTGATCTGATGGAAAAGAAAAATTATCATATAATCCAATAAATCCATAGAACGTTGAAGGCGAGGAGGTAATCACGTCACCTGATGATAATGCTATCATTAATGAAAATGTACGATTCTAGATGATGCTACAATCCATGTTCAACTTCCATTTAGACAAAGTCAAGTGGTCATTAGTCCGCCTTCTAGGTAGTTGTTGGTTGTAGAGTTAAATGTGGCGATCTCCTTAATACAAATTGAAGTTTTGATTTCATATAAGGAGGTTATGGATGATGAAGATGAAACAATCCATCTATGGATTTAATCAATCTTCGAGATCTTAGAATGAAATAATTGACAAGGTAATTAATACATTTGGTTTTGATCATAACTTCGATGGACCATTTATTTATAAGAAGAAACAAGAAAATATTTTAAATTTTCTAGTGTGTAATGTTGATAATATTCTTCTCATTGTGAATGATGTAGGAGCATTATCATCTACCAAAGCATGATTGGACCAACAGTTTCATATGAAGGACTTAGTAAAGTTAGCTATATTCTAGGTTTCAGATCTTGTGAGATCGAAAGAACAAGATGATAGCATTGTCCCCACCCTCATATGTTGACAATGTACAATAAATAACGAACTCAAAAAAATTTGTTCATTGATGGACCTTTAAAAGTTTACAAGGTACATTATTAAATTCTACGCAATCCTACATATTTAACATATGTCATAAGTACATCTCTAGGTATCCGTTTAGTAAGTGGATCAACAACCATATGATGCGTAAAAATATACTACATAGTTACTTTTTCTTTCCTATGATATCTTATTCAAATTATGTTTGGTATCAATGTGTTTGGTTATGCTATGATACTTGGGATCCTTCTTTTATGTGATAACAACTTGACTTTCACAATAAATCAATGTAGGCCTCACATCATCGTTAGGGATGCTTATATTATGAATGAATCTCCTTAACCAAACAACTTTTTGTATCGCTGAAACACGTGCTACAAATTTTGCTACCATTGTGGATAAGAAAATACATGTTTGTTTCTTTCTATTCAAAGAGATTACACCATTATTAAGTAAGAATGCATATCCTAAAGTTGATTTGCAGCCATCTAGGTCTCTACCCCAGTCAGCATGTCTATATCCTTTTGAGCATAAAGTCATTCCCTTGATAGTACATGAAATAACTTGCAATATCCTTTATACATCTCATTATCCTCTTAACAAGTTTCGATACTTTCTTCCATGATTAGATGGATACCTGCTGATCAAATCAATGGTATAACAAATATCAAGATGAGTATACATCATAGCATACATCAATTTTATAATTGTACTGAAATATAGTATTATAGACATTTCTTTTTTTCTTTTTTTTTTCCGTCAAGTGTCTAAAGACACATACAAAGATTTAGAGTTTCAAATTTCGATACAAGAGTGCAGATGGGGTTACAATTCTCTATTTTGAAACATTCAAGAATATTCTTTATATATTGTTCTTGTGACATAGCAAGAAGTCTATTTGAATGGTCTCTATGGATTTTGATGAGTATGAAATCTACTTCACCCATATCTTTCATTTCAAAATTTGAGGACAATCATTTCTTAATAGTTTCAAACTAATCCTTATTTTTCCTAGCCAATAAGATATCATCTGTGTAGATAGATAAAATAAAAAATTATCCATTTGACCTTTTCAGATAAATGCAATAATCTTCGTCCAATATGATGAAGTTCTAGGAGATTATTGCTTTGTCAAATCTCAAGTACCACTATCAAGAGACTGCTTTAGGACATAGATTGATCTTTTTAATTTACAAACTTTATTTGGTTAACATGTTTCAATGAAACCTACTAGTTATTGCATGTAGATTTCTCTATTCATTCTTTGTTGAGAAAGTTTTTAGATCCATTTGATGTAATTCTAAATCTAAACGTGTCTTATGTGTCCATTTTATATTAGTCAAAAGTCAAGATTTCTTATTCAAGGTCAACAGTTCAATTAGTCAAAGTCAAATAGGGACTTAAATTGAAACTACTTAAGGGTTTAAGATGAATAAAACGAAAATTTGGGGATTACTTTTCTATTATTGGAAGTTAATGACTAAATTTTATATAAAACAAAGAATGAGGGACTTACCTTACAATTTGGAGTTAGTTTTCCAATAATTAGCACTAACTGAAACTGTTCGCTAAAATTTGTATTGCAAGTGCACAAATCGCTTTCAGATAGTAAAGTGGACTTGTGAGTTCAAGTTGTCGATCCCTCGAAAAATGTTTATTTTTAATTACACTCCTCTAATCATTTTAATTCTAACATCAAAGGCCGTCAGGACTATTGAAACCATTAGATATTCCAGAATGGAAATAGGAACACATAGCAATGGAATTTGTGATATGCCTTCCGAGGTCATAATGCTATTAGGGTAGTAGTTGATCGTCTGACTTCTACCAATCAAAGTAAATCTCAACATGGAAAAGTTCATACAATTATATATTAGGGAAATAGTCAGATTTTATGGAGTTCCAGTCACATTATTTCAGATAGAGACCCGAGATTCACATCTAAATTTTGGTAAAGTTTGCAGGCAGCTATGGGGACGAAATTAAAATTTAGTGCTGCTTATCATCCTCAGATAGATGGGCAGTCATAAAGAACCATTCAAACTCTTGAAGATATGTTGAGGGCATGTGTTTTGGATCCTAGCAATAATTGGGAAACACACCTGCCATTAGTGGAGTTTGCTTACAACAATAGCTTCCAGGCTATTATAGGTATGGCTCCATATGAAGTTCTTTACGGTCGGAAGTACAGGTCTCCTATACATTGGGATGAGGTTGGAGATAATAGAATTTGGGTCCTAAAATCATTAAACGAATAGTTGAGGCAGTTGACAAAATTAGAGCTTGAATAAAAACAGCACAGGATCGACAGAAAAGGTATTTCTGATGGTAGAAGAAAGGACTTGGAGTTTGGTGTGGGCGACAAAGTTTTTCTTAAAGTAGCCCCCTATGAAGGGTGTGTTGAGATTCGATAAGAAAGGAAACTGAGACCGTGGTTTATTGGACCATTCGAAATTGTGGAAAGGATTGGTGTTGTGGCTTACTGGCTTGCCTTACCACCTAAACTTGCAACAGTGCATAACGTGTTCCATGTATCGATGCTCAGAAGATATGTTCATGATCCTAATCATGTGGTAAATCATCAAACATTGGAGATACAAAAAGACTTATCACATGAAGAAATTTCGACAATGATTTTAGACAGAAAAGTGCATCAACTCAAAAATGGAGAAGTTCCCTTAGTCAAGGTCCAATGGCGAAATCATGAACTTGATGAGGCAACTTGGGAGAAAGAAAAAGAGCTTAAAATCAAGTATCCAGAACTCTTCGATTAGCTAAGGTTAATTTTTGAGAACGAAAATATTTTAAGAAAGGGAGATTGTAATGTCCCGAAAATGTTCATTGTATAAAATTTAATTTTGTATGCTATAATTTAATGTTTTAAAAAGTTAGGGACTAACATATATATATATATATATATTAAATTTCATTTTTATAAGAGCCAAATTTTTGGATATTGATGGAGCTATAATAAGTATATATATATTGGACTCGTTTGATAGATCGTAATTAATTATGAATATTAGGCTCGAGAAAAAGTTAATTCGGTTAAGCGAGACCCAAGTTATCAAGGTCGAAAGACATTGCCTTAAATTGTAATTTAATTAAGTTAAGATAATGAGTTTAGAATAAAGGAGTGACACGTGTAAGGTTAATAAGTGTTAATTTATATATTTTTTTAATAAGGATTTGTTATAGTACACGTGTATGGTATGTGGTTGTATTTATTTTATTCTATTTTATATTTTTGAGTTGAGATTGATTTGACATGTGTGAGAGTCTTAAAGTGATAAGATTTGGTCAAATTTAGTTTCAAATATTCCTATCAATTACCCTATCCCACTCCCACACGTTTCCCACTATGTACCAACTTTTTAGAGTTTAGGTTATTATTGCCTAGGTACTTATAGATGTATGATACACACAAAAAAACCTTTTATGCACGGCACACAAGCAGGAAAATAGTTGGAACGTGATTTTGAGGTTATTTTTTTCATCTTTCAAAAACTCATTTAATTCAACGAGGTAGGAAACGAGGTGCAATTGATTTATCCCGTTAAATTATTTTTCTTTTATGTTGATGAAATTTTATACTTATGAAAGTTAAAATATGATATGATAATATGGCCATTCCGGTACAAATGATATGATATAATATGAGCTCTTACCGGTTTCTAAAGATATGATGACGGTATGATTTTTCTTAATGCATGATTTGAATAATTTTTCAAGGATTACACCATGTTTTTATGTCCAACTAAGTATTCCCATATACTCACCATTTTCTCTACTTCTCAAAGATTAGATCGGGTCGTTGGTTGGCGGGCGATGAGGTGATCTCGTTGTGTCAAGATTCATTAGAATCAATAAATTATATCCAGTGTAACGAGACTAAAATTTATTCCATCATTAACTTTAGTCTTATTATTCTATGTTTCTTTCATTTAAAATTTTGAAATACTATTTATTTGGTTATAAATTTCAATTTGTGTTAGATTATATTGGTAAAATCAGTATTTTATTATTTATCCAATAATTGTGATATGCGTGACTTAAGCGTTTATTTGGAATTTTCATGAATCTGAAAATTTAGGACACGTTCGTATCTAATATCGTCTATTTGTTGAGTCCATTTATGAAATTGGTTAAGTTGGTCTAATTAATGTAATTAATTGGGTCAAATCAATTCTGAGAGCTGTATTAGAAATCAAATTTTATAGACTTTCTCTCCTTTGACTTTGGTGCTTGTTCTAAACATATAGTAACGTGATATGATTATTACCCTTTTCTTTTCATAAATAAAGAATATTTAAATTTCACCTTGAGTAAACCATCTCTTCATAAATTTGTAAGTAATTATTTGTCACGTAAAAAAAAGAAAAATCTTTAATGAAACTTTTGGTAGAGGCAAGATTCAATGGGACAAAAAAGTTATTGGAATGGTCTGTGGGGGGTACTACGTTGGATTTATTCCAAACCCCAACCTATGATGTGTAGTATCAACTGTATTGATTAGATGATGAGCTAATGCTCTTAATGCTTACTATAGTTGTTACTTAGTGGGGATGTTTAGATACATGCCACCCTTGATACAAGTACCTATTTGAGTGTAGAAGTGAGGCCGTGTCCTATGAGAATTGAGGCTAATTCTCTAGGCCACTCAACGAAACTAAGAAAGTTTACGGCTGAAATGAATACAAACACGAGAACTCGATGATTGTTTTAGAAGTCATGTGTGTTCTATTATCTCAATTTGCAACAATAGAGGTAGAGTTCAAGACAAAGGTCACTCTACAATTAACAAATTCGATATAATATACAAAGCCTAGGTTCAAGTCTATATTTATATTTATCTTATTTTTTTATGTAGGGGATTGTTAGATATTTATTTATAATAAATATATTATTCAAAAGAAATAATTAAAATAGCTAAAGTGCCCAATTGATGAAAAGAGTGAAATTTGTGTGGCGCCACGCAATTATTAAAAGGTCATTGATTGGGCATTAGAGCCTTGGACTTCTTTGACTAAAATAATATTTTTTTGGTTACTTTAATCATACTCAGATTTATTTATTGGGTCAAACTAGCCAGTAAATACAATGACTATAAGGCTCTTGTTGGACAATATTAACAACCTATAAAAATTGCAATTATTCTGCAACATGTTGAGGCAATTATCACTTTTGTGACTATTTAAACACATGTCCGCTCTTTGGAAAAATACAACAAAAATTATCATTTTCGTATATTGTGATTCTTTATACTCAAGTTTTATATTTTATCTATTTTTCTGGAGTACACTTGAGAATTTTGAAATCATTTGTGATGCTGCATAAGTAATTTGATCGTTGTATTCTGGGAGTAATTGTCCAAAAAGGTCGCAGTAGTTAACGGTGGGCAATTTTACTTTAGGATATCGTGCCTTCACGAGACTCGATGCATTGATAAGTTTTATTTTCTTCATTGTACTATTTTGTAAGTTACTACAACTAATTATTTCCCAAAATTAGGACTGTTTCTTTGTTGGTATATTGAAATTGGTGGGGGTACACTTTAATGTTTGTATGGAAAATGCACTTCTGGATATGTATGCCAAATATGGGCATTTGTAGGAAGCTAGAGTAGTTTTCAATTGAATTTTTGATAAAAATGTGGTTTTGTGGACATCCATGGTTAGTGTGTATGCCAAGCATGTATTAGTAGAATTACCTAAGACCGTTTTTTATCAAATACATGTGAAAAATTTAGTTTCCTGGAATCTCATGATTTTATATTATCGCCATAATGGTTATTACAGGGAAACATGGATGCTTTTCCAAAATGTGTAATTTTGGAATGATTCCTGGTGAAACTACTATAATTTAAACATTTAATTGATTCTAGATTTCAATTATTGAAGCATCCATGTTTTCTTTTGATGGTGTTTATGTGATAAGTGAAGCAGATAAATGCAAATATAGGAAATTTGAAAATAATTGTAGTGTGATAATTTTCTTATAAGTTGATGATATGCTCATTATGAAAACTAGCTTAGATGTGGTTAATACGACTAAATCGTTTCTGAAAAAGCACTTCAAAATGAAAGACTCAGGTCCTAGTGTTTCGGCTTTAGAATATACTAGAGTGATTGGTAGTCTCATATAACTCATCAAATGTACAATACTTGATATAGCATATGCGGTCCATAGACTTAACAACTATACTAGTAATTATAATAGTTAACATTAGGATGCTCTTATTCCAGTCTCGAGGTATTTGAGATACACTCTAGATTGGAGAATACATTATACTAAATTTCCTACTGTGCTTGAGGGATATTGTAATACTAATTGGATTTTCGATACCAATGAAAGTTAATCTATGAGTGGAAATGTATTTATTTTAATAGGTGGTGACCTGTCTTGGAAATACACTAAGAAAACATGCATACGAGATCTACTATGGAGCCTGAGTTCATAGATTTAGATAAGGCAGTGAAGAGGAGGAATGGTTAAGAGATTTCCTTATTGATGTTCCTTTGTGGTCTAAACCACTTTAAGCTATTTATGTCCATTGTAACAGTCAAGCAGCATAATGGAAAGTCTAGAGGTATTTGTAAGACGTACAATACTATGTGTTAGCTACTTAAGAATAGGGTTATAGCTATTGACTATGTGAAGTCAAGTGACAATATTGCTGACCCATTAACCAAAGGATTAGCTAGAGAGCTAGTTCAGAAAACATCGAGGGGGATGGAGCTAAAGCCTATTACAAACTAGATTACCTATAATGGAAACTCACCCTTGCGATTGGAGATCCCATGGATAAGGTTCAATGGGATAACAAAGTTATTGGAGTGGTCTNATGCTCTTAATGCTTACTATAGTTGTTACTCAGTGGGGTGTTTAGATACATGCCACCCTTGATAGAAGTATCTATTTGAGTGTAGAAGTGAGGCCGCTTCCTATGAGAATTGAGGCTAATTCTCTTAAGCAGTCATAGTAATTGTGAAAGTTCACGGCCGAAATGTTCACAACCGCGAGAACTTGATGATTGTACTAAAAGTATTTGTGTGTGTTCTATTGTGTCAGTTTACAACTATCATTGTACAGTTCAAGACATATGTCACTCTACAGTTAGCAAACTCAAAAGAATATAAAAAGCCAAGATTCAAGTTGATAGACAGCTAAACCTGTATGACTTCTACCACACTCTCGAGTAATATTTATATTTATGTTATTTCCTTCATGTGGAGGGTTGTTAGATATTTTTATATAATAAATATATTATTTAAAAGATATAATTAAATTATATAAAGTGCTCAATTGGTGAAAAATGTGTAATTTGTATGGGAGGTCGGCATTTCGATTCACATTCCATGCAATTATTAAAATTTCTATGATTGTGCTTTGGACTTCTTTGATTAAAATAATATTTTTTTATTTACTTTAATCATTTTCAGATTTATTTATTAGGTCAAACTAGCCAGTAAATAAAATGATTGTTGGGATGTTACTGAATGACATAAACAACCCATAAAATTGAAATTATTCTATAACATATTGTTGAGGTAATTATCACTTTTGTGGCTATATAAGCTCATATCCTCTCTTTGGAAAAATACATCCAAATTATCTTTTTCGTATACTGTGATTCTTCATACTCGAATTTTATATTTTATCTATTCTTCTAAAGTAAACTTAAGATTTTCGAAATCATTTGTGATTGCTGCACAAGTGATTTCATCTTTTGTATCATGGAAGTGATCGTTCAAAGAGGTCGCAGCAGTTAACGACAGACAAATTCACTTTAGGATATTGTATTGTCACGAGCCTCTATTAGTCAATAAGTTTTATTTTCGTGGGATATAAAATATGTGAAGGTTTTCAAGGGTCTGCCATTATTGAAAAACTACCACCTATTTGGAAAGAGTATAAAAAAAGTTTGAAGTATAAGAGAAAAGAAATGTCTTTAGAGGTTCTAATCAGGATTAGAATTGAGGGAGATGGTAAGATGGCAGAACAGATGGAGAGACCAGATTTGGGTACCAAGGATTATCTTATTGAAGCAAATTCTAATGATAAAACCTTTGCTGAAAATTTTACCAAGAGTCAAATTTTTAAGTACAAAAACTAGGGAAAGAAATTTATAGGAAAGGACAATCGATCTAAACCTCAATTCAAAAATAAAAATGTTGGCTATTGTTTTGTTTGTAGTAAAACACGTAACTTTGCCGAGGGTAATAAGAAAGAAAAAGCTATGAAGAATCAGACACATATAATAAAGGATGGGAATTTCTCTACTATGGTGACAGAAGTTAATCTAGTAAGTAATATGACAGACTAGTGAGTAGATTTTGGAGCTATCAAGCACATTTGCTTTACGAGAGGTACATTTTATTCATTCACTCTTGTTAGTGATAGAAAAAATTTCTATTCATGGGGAATGCTTCCTGTTCCAAAATCGAGGGGAAAGGAACTGTAATATTTAGATTTACTTGTCGAAATGTTCTCAGTTTGAAATATGTTCTTTATGTACCTAAAATTAGAAAAATCTAGTGTTGGCTATTTTTTAGTCAAAAGGGGTTTAAGGTTGTATTTGAAAATGATAGAGTTGTACTAAGGGTTGTTCTTTTGTTGGGAAATGGTATGCAGATAAGAGACTGTTTAAACTCAATGTTTTTGTGATATTAATAAAGCGTCTACTTTTATGTTCACTTGTTTGATTCTTATGATTTGTGGCATTGTAGACCTCGACAAGTTAATATAACTTCTATTAAAAGATTAATGAGTTTGGGAAACATTCATAAGACTAATAATTTTCCAAATACAAAATGTGAAACTTGTGTTTAATATAAGTATGCTAGAAAACCAAGTTGATAGAACTACTTCAGTTTTGAGTCTTATACATTCTAACTTATGTGATTTAAAAGGATAAGTTACCTGTGGTGGAAAAAAATATTTTTCAACATTCATTGACGATTATACTCTATATTATTACATTTATCTTCTTAAGAACAAGAATGAAAGTTATTCTAAATTTATTTCATATAAAACTGAAGTTAAGTGATTTTAACAAATTCTATGTTGATAATGGTATTATTCGTGAGACAACTTTCCCTTGTTCTTCCCAATCAAATGATGTAGCTGAAAGGAAAAATAGAACACTTAAGGATATGGTCATTTCAATGCTTAACTCTTTTGGATTACCTTTAGGGAAAATTGCAATCAATGTATCAAACATTTCATTTTATTGCAAACTTTGTCAAAACCTTTCATTTGTGCCACTCACGATACCAAACATTTCGAAAATTGTCACCCGGATTCTTTCGTTAGTTAACATCTTGACCAAATTTTGACTAAATTCTGAAGGTAAAAAGGTAACTTTAGATTATTATATTAATGAATTAACATAATTAAATTTAAAAACCAAAAATAAAAAGAAAAGAATTTGAAAAAAAAATTCTTCTTCCATGCAACCTACCCCCATCCCACCTCATAGAAGCTAAACCAACATCCACCCACCTAATTGTGCTGACCATTGCCATCCACCACTCCTAAATTAGTATACGACCATCATCCACAATATTCAAACCATCGAACCGCAATCACAACCAAAGTCACTGCAAACAATTCATATCGTTGCCCACCCGTCCAAACCAAAACCCACAACCACCGCCACCGCACAACTCCACCATTTTCAAGAATTTGAGCAATAAATCACAACCGCCTACCATACCCTCAAATGTCATGAATAAGCCATGGTGGCTCTAATCAAATTGGCGTATGGATTCCATAACTCCACCCTTTTTGAATAGTTGAAATAATATCACAGATTTTTTCTTTCAATGCAGAATTGAGTGAATAACAAAGGAATTAATGGAGAGATTATTAGGTAATCAATTTGAATAGTTGGAATAGGGATATATATTAACGAGAGGCCTATAAATCGAGCGTTGTAGTTGAAATAAAACTAAACCAACTATTGTCAATTTTGAGATCTTGGAATTGGTATCGAAAGAGAGACAAATAATGTTAAAGTATAGGTCGAGGTGGCGATGGGTGTGGGTGGTGGCGGGCGGTGGGGTGAGTGGTAGTGGTAGTTCCGATTCCTGGTTTTGGTTTTAGTTTTCGAGTCTAGGTGTGTGTAGGGTATGTGGAGAAGATGAAGTATATTTATTTTTAGATTTTTTATTTTAATTGTTTTTATAGAGAATATAATTTTATCCTTTTTACCCTATAAAATTTAGTCAAAATTTGGTCAAAATGTTGACTAACGGATGAACTAACAGTTTCCATCCATTTGGACTCTGGGTACGAATTTTTGAAATGTTTGGTACTGTGAATGGTACAAATTAAAGTTTTGAACAAAGTCTGCAATAAAATGAAAGGTTTGGTGCTGTGATTGCAATTTTCCCTTACCTTTAACATGTGGGGGAAAACTCTTAAGAGAACTAAACTTGGTCCGAAAACTATTGATTATGTTTTTATAAGTTATGCTCTTCACAGCTATGCTTACATATTTTAAGTCATTGACTTCAAAAATAATTTTATTGAAAAGAACACAATTTTTGAAATTAGAGATGTTGGATTTTTTGAAAATAAATTTCCTTTTAAATAAAAATCTGAATGATCAAGTAGCTATGTTAGTGTTCCTCTTAAAGTTAGAGAGGAGGCTACTGAATTAGAAGAAGTTGAAATTGAAAGGAGCAAAAGACTTAGGACCGCTACTTCGTTTGGTCCTAACTTTCTATATTTTGAAAGGAAGTTATAAATAATGAATATGAGTCCATTATGTCTAATAAAACTTGGGAGTTAGTAGACTAACCACAAGGATGTAAGACCATTGGATGTAGATGGTTGTTTAAGAAAAAACTTAAACCTAATGGTTCGATTGATAAGTTTAAAGCAAGACTTGTA
>CAIGRF010213134.1:16484-29092 GCA_903798235.1 Fraxinus ornus
CAATTCTTATATTCTCTGGTTTTGTTTTTATTTATCATTTCATTATTCATTTATCTGGTGCATAAAATGCAAAACACATGACCTTGGCCCTCTTGATGGAAGATACAATGGATTAAGCAACAAGTACGTAATAATTTGTGCTATATTGTGGAAATTTATGAGTCATATACTCTCTTAAATTAAGTCCATGACTTGCATGTCTCCTGTTCTGTCAATTTGTTTTTGGAATAACAAATAAAAACACAATCTGTTTTGCATTAAGCATCCTCCGTAGCCACAGATGTACGCACCCAGTTCTTATGCAGTGGCCAACTGATAGTTTACTAAAATATGCTGAACGTATTTTCAAGAGTTGTATGCAGTTAAGATCTTCGAAGTCCCATATTATTTGTACCATTGTTGGCACGCAACAAAAAGATTCAAAATTATCTAGCTGACAGAAATAATATGTTTTCTATGTGTAAAAACAAATTTGTCATAGTAATATTCGTGTTCCTTGTTTTATATTTCGAGGATCAGAAAAATGGGAGAAACAAATGTATACTCGTAGCTTTAAAGAATTAGAACATAGGCAGATGGCAGAATTGGTATGTACTGAGGATAAACAGTAGCCTATAGCCGATGAATTATATCACTGTTCTTTATTTTAGTGAGTGTTTGGTGGAGATTAAAATTAGATTTTTTGTAGATTGTGATAGAAGTTTTTGAAATTTGTGGTTGAAAAGTTGTGAGACCCATGGAAGATGTGGTTAATATTTTGATTGTTTGACTTTGACTTAGATTAAAATCTGATTTTAACCAAAACAAACAGGGCCTTAATGTTTCTAGGACCATGTTTGGCTACCATTTAAACGTGTTTACAATTGGTCAATCCATTTTTTTTATTCACATATCATGGGACCCACAAGTACTACCAACTTATCAATCATTCATTCCTATCAATTTATAATTTAAATCGCTTATAAACAACACCAAAACATGCTTTAGACCTGATCATTTATTTTTTCTTGATGAAAATAGTGAGATGACAGGGATGATGATACATTTACTAATGAAAATGTAATAAATGGCATTATAACCATTTAAGTGGTATGGAGATGATAGAAGTTTTTGTATTGTGTGTCATAATGTGTATGTAGAGGTCATGATTGCTTTATTCCGTTCTACATCTAAATTAGTTCGGGTTTCTTCAAATCTCATATTTCTTTATTCATATGCTATATCATTTATCTCATCTATACTTGGGCCCTTGGATTGCTTGCAGCAATTTTTCTAGATTTTGGTACAAAGATGATGCTATTTGAAGGGTGGATTATTGATTTTATGCTATATATTGATAGGGGATTGACAAGTTTAAGATGGATCTAAATACTTTGCATCGTATTTTGGCCGAATGCCGTATTATCTAATGCAGGGTTTATCATAATTGCACTAAATTTTCAAGATACATAGAGATGTTAAAGTGTTAATATTTTGTTGACAGAGTTAAATATGGTACATAGAGATATTAAAAGTGGTAATATTTTGTTGACAGAGTTAAATATTATTTTAGTATCTATGTTAACAACAAGCTCTTGTTAATACTTGTGTAGTTGGGTGATTGCTTTACCTTGTGGTTCTCGAAATTGGAATTGGAATTGACACTGAATTTTCAATTACCTAGTGATTTGGAATCTATGCAATAGAGGATATTGAATTGTAAAAATTCAGGTTGCTGAGGATGAAATTTGGCATAAAGAAGAAAGGCGTAATTTTGAGCTCTTAAAGGATGTGGTTTCCTTTTGGAGATCCCGGGATCGATTCTCATTAGATGAACTCAGGTTCTCCCTCTTATTCCTTTTTTTTTTTATTCATGATAGTTATTGTATAATTTATGCGTGCTATGCTTAATTTATTGGCTGGAAGTGAATTTTGCATGTAATTTTAGTGTAATTAACAGCTATATTGTAAGAATGTCTACCTGTTTAGTGTATGCGGTATATCTGTCCTCTCATCGGATAATGGATTGAAATGTGTTCAAGATGCAGTGAGAATATTTGTACGTATGTATCAATCATATTTTTGATGTATGGGTGGCATGATGACATCAGTTGCTGCTAACCTACTTGTCTGTCGGATATTTTCTTGAAATGTATTCTAGATGTATTTTGTACCTGAAGGGCTTACAGATATGATGCAAACCTTTTTTGTAATACATTTTAAATGTTGTTTGGCATGTTTCTATGGTTCAATTGATCATCGGATTCAAATATCTTTTCACTTTTAGTACTTTCTTTGGTAAGATTTTCTTTTATTTCGGTGTTAAGATGTTGTGCGTTTTTGGTATTTCGGAGAAGACGTGGGATTTTTTTGTGACTTCTCGATTCTTATGCACAAGTTTCTGAAGTTTTAACTTGTCTTTGGGTTGTTCTGTCTTTGGGTTGGTATTTTTGGCTAGGTGTTGACATCGAAATCAAAGTGCAAGAAGAAGTGAAATCTGCAGAAGAAGCTCCTCTATCGACGACAAAACGAAACAAGTACAATTACGAGCTTCCTTAGGTATGCTGATCTTTTGTTTAGTTGTTGAGATCTTGTGTACTTTTTTTTTTTTTTTTTCTTTCGAATGAAAAGGGGGTGTTTGGTGACCCTTTTTGATTTCATATGCACAAGTTTTCAAGTTTGAACTTATCTTTCGATTTCCTACTCTCTTTTATTTTGTATGGCTTAAGATGTTCTATTGGTATTCTCATTTTATTCGATTAGCTGATATAGTGAAGAAATGGAGTACAAGTTCCTTTGGAATATAATTTTGTAGTACATATTCTGTAGTGAGCTTGAGTAAGAACATGGGAGCTTAATATCGTACGACTATCAAAATGATCACTCTTTAATCACCAAATACCAAATAGATGGCCATCTGTGATCCTAAGGAACGATTTGCTAAACAAATATTTCTTTAACAATGCAGCATGTAATACAAATCTGATTTTATATTGTTGTCATTCCTGAACTACCCACTTGGTTGGGACTTGACTGATTGGGCTCTAATAATTAGTTTTTTTTTTTAAATATTTTGGTAGGAAAATTTAGAAAATTGGAAAAAAAATCTGCACAAGGGTATGATGAAATTTTCTTGAAATATTTTCCAATTATATATGTATGTTATTTTGATGTTTACATTATGGGTTTATTTTGGCGGTTGTTGGCTATTGAAATAGAGATGGACTAGATGGTAAACTTTTTAGGTTGGAAGATTAGACTTTTCTCTCATTTTTTAGCAATCTTGCTCAAGTAGCTTCTATTTGGGGTTTGTGAGTGCATTAATGATATTTTTTTGCTAAATAGAGCTATATATATTACTTTCTCAATTGTATTCGAGTCTGTTAGTGTTGGTGCTTGGGTGTCTGTTCATGTGAAGTACTGTTGCAAAATTGTTCTTCTGAGGGATTTGTTTGAGAAAATCGCGCTTCAGAATTGAAGGGAAACTCTAGGTGCTTTGCTATCGAATATGGGTATTGGTGGAGCAGTGCTCAGTGGAATTTATTGTGCATTTCTGACTCAATGTATTTGTTCTGTAATGTGTTACATTATTCAGTTGATTACTTCTCTAGAAAGTTCAATTTTTTATTGATTTTAACCAAAACAAAAAAATGGAAGTCTTTTTTTACTTGTCCAATCCACGGTGCTTTTGTTGGCTATCTTAATTTGGACGCTAACATTTTGTTCTATGCAAGGAAGTGAGGTCTTGTTGATAAGTGGGCGTCATTTGTGGTTCTATGCCAGATGGTTTTCTACAAGGTTCGATTAAATGTGGCATTGCAACATTCTGGACCAAGTGCTGGAAAGTTCTTAGATTAGCAGTTTTTTTTTTATGAGAGGATTCCCTGGATTTCATTTGGACCATTGTTTTGTTTTAGTTTGCTTGGTTTAGATTTTAGACTTAGCTTTTTATGCGAAATGGTTGTTTTGATTTCTGATTTTTTTTAATCGTTTACAAAAGTAATTGTAATTTCACGCGTTCTTTCATGGGCTAAAGAGAAAGAGTTGAAGAAACTTAAGGCTGCACAAAAAGCAGAGGCAGCCAAACTTCAGGAACACTATCATCTACAGTCCTCTTAGCCTGGAGTTTCTCTATGCTGATTCCGATAGTGCATTTATTATTATTATTATTATTTTGTTTCTTTTTGTCTATTATAATACCTTATGCATGCTTTCATTTGCATTTGAAGGCACAGCAAGCCTCTAATGCTCCCAAGCCAGGGAAGAAAAAAAATGTGAAAAGAGAAGCAGAGGAGGAAAACCCCGATGATTATATTGACCCTGAAACACTTGTGGTCGAGAAGAAAAAGTTGTCTCATCAAGCTGTCGAGAAATCGTACGTATTGTGCTTACAATATATTGTTTTCTTTTTATTTTCTTCATTGTTATTGGATGCTTGATTTGTTATATTTCTCATCTTCTAGATCTCTCTCCTTTTCCTTATCTTTTTCTTTCTACTCATGTCAATGTGCGTGTATGTGTGTATATGTGTTAAGTTTTCTGCATATGATTGTGCTAACCTGGTTCTCTGAGAGAGTTTGTAATAAAGCCTTCAATATAGTTGAGAAACTCAAACAAGATCCGACGAAAAAAGTGTGAGATATAAGGAAATGTGAAATCAATGGATTCTATTTGACTGATGGGAAAAAATGGAATTTGTATGTACAAAAATACTAAGGTTATTTCAATCAATATTCAGACAGAGTCGAATCACTTCAGTTATAATTGAAAGTATAATGTAGCAGATACGTAAAAACATTCAACTTAGAGGTTTATGGTACTGTCACATAATCATGATACTAGGCCATGTTGGACAACTTGTGTGCATGCTTTGCTTTTTGCTCACTTACATTCTTCGTTCAAACCTTTGCATACACATGAATATAGTTTTTCAAGTGTTATTATTTCAAAGACATTATGCTAGGTACATAGAAACGTGAATTTTTTATTCTTGGCTGATGTAAATGGAAGGAGAATCACATAGCACGAATATGAACTTTTGATGAATGGTTCAAGAAGACACAATGTACTAAAATATTAATAGTGTTCTATTATGGGCGAAAAAGCTCGAGGGACCTTTTAGTTACTGACATGCTAACTTGTGTAAAACGAGTCTATTGTTCAAGATTAATGGGTTAAACTGTCTTGATTACACACTTCAATTAATTCGCAGGCAAAATCTGTTACGAGAAATAGTTGGCTACGGTGCTGATATTGTTCGTCTTCAAGAGGTACAACTACACGAGAAATTGCTTGTGCTTTCTAAAGCTTTAATTATTGTCTGGAGCCGGTATTCAAGTTTGATAGTATGGTAGAAATAGTTGGCTATCGTGCTCATATTTTTTTGTCTTCAAGACGTAAAACTGCATGAGAAATTGCTCGTTCTTTCTAAAGCTTTAGTTATTGACTGGAACCGGTGTTTAAGTTTATTAGTATGGTAGGTGGAACGTATCTGAAATATTGGAGGAAATAAGAATTGTGAAATATGAATGCAATACTTGTTGATCACTTGACTGAAAATGGAGCTGTTTAATACCCTCATCTTTGGTTAAGCATTGGCCATTTTGGGTTAAATTGTACTTGTTTTAAAGTGGCTCCAAATGTTAAAATATCCTTTTGATTTGGAATGTTAAATACGCTATGTATGTTATTCTAATCAAATGCCAATTCGTCGAGGTTCATTTCTTTCAAAGTGATGAATATATTCGCCAATTGATTAGGTTTCTATGCATATTTCTTATACAAGAATTAAGATAACACTTTCACTGTCTTTAAAATAACTTGGAGTGGTAAACAAATACTTTTTTGTTAAATCTTTTCTTAAACTTTAATTGAATAAATATTTGCAGATATATTTATATAGATCTGCTTGTCCCATCTTCTCATGTTTTTCAAGTTCTATTCTTTCCCATAAATAACAACCTCTCCTCCAAGTTGGCTAGCCTTTAGAAGTGAGATTTTACACATCCGAGTGCCTGTTAGTATTTGGGTATTTCTGCTCCTGTCTAGCTTGTCCAAAATGAATAATGCGGTAAATACGCCGTTAAACCCTGATATAGCATTTTATTTACTGTGTCTTTTCTATTTCAGGTTCAAAGTGATCATTTTGAAGAATTTTTTGCACCGGAGCTGGATAAATATGGCTATCAAAGCTTGTTTAAAAAGAAAACAGCCGAGGTTGTTTAAAGCATCTATTGACTTGGCCTAAAATCTTTCTGTCATTTATGATGATATTTTTTTAGCAGGTTTCCAGGGGAAATGTGAACACTATCGATGGTTGTGGTACTTTCTTCCACTGAGATAGATTTTCACATGTCAAGAAATATGAGGTGACAAATTCGACCATATCCATTATGCTATTAACTCCTTTATTATCATTTTAATCGAAGGCAATCCCTGTGTGTAGGTTGAGTTTAACAAAGCCGCGCAATCTTTGACCGATGATGTGGTTCCAACTGCTTACAATAAAGGTTAAATCATATTCAGTATCAGTCCCCTACAAGGTTTGCTAAACATGTTAGGTTTGATACTTCTTCTGGATGCGGTCAATTACTGATTTTTCTTCTGTTAGTGAAATCAAAATCAATTTTTGATTGATAGAGCAGAATGCTTAGACTTTGGCTTAATTCTTGGATTTATATAAGTGTGAAGTTGGAAAAAGTAGGATGTGGTCTGACATTTAGCTTATAGGGACTTGCTGTCTTGGACATCGATGATTTTGGGGTATGTTGGTGAAAGGAATGTTGGCAGCGCTTCTTGGTCGTTTAGTTAATCAAAAGTGTTCCAAAGGGAGACAATTTCGTGGTTTCTTGATTGATAAATCGGTGAGAAATTCAATCTTGGAAATATAAACTGATGCAGCCACCTATGGTTTAACTCTCTGCAAAGACTCTGCTGTGGAGTTCTGCATGTCTGTCTACTCTGCAAAACTATTCATTAGTCCTTCTGGTTGAGTAGCTAACTGCTCTCGTTGCCGGTCTGCCAGTCCGTTGTCGCCTCATTCTTCAAAGTTCAAACCTAAACCAAAGCTCAAAGGTCGGTTTTGCTTCCCTGCCACATTGGACTGTTTTGCTTTGTCTAATTACCTCTGTTACCGTATCTCATTATCTGGAATTCGGAATTGGAAATATATTCGTCGTTTGTGAATTGTGATTTGTCATTTGAGAGATTTATTTTGTCATTTGGGATATTTTATTTGGGAACTTTATGGTATTTTTTATGCACATCTTTGTTCATCTGATGCATTTTATTCGTTAGATAATAGATACATAGACATTTCTCTAACATAAGCCATTTGATCAAATTCTTTATGAAAAAACCAAAATAGTCTTTACTGCTCATTTTGAGATTAAAGGATGGGATAACTAAATATCGTCCAAATTTTATTACAATCTCCAAAATATATAGTTTACTTGGATAAATGTAATATGTTTTACTTTGGATGATTAATCCATTCATATTTTCTAGAGGACAAAGATCAGAAAGCATTAAACAAGTAAATTGATGCAACCAAGGATGATTGCACTCATGAAGAATTATCCTCTCTAACTTCTACAAAGTCTCTTTTTTTTACCTAACAAGTTTGAAAGGTAAGTTCTGATTGGATCTCGTTTGAAGTTTTCTTTATTTTTTTCATTGCACTTTTTAACCTTTATCATTAGGTTTTATTGGAAAGCTTTGTTTGCTTTTATTTTACTCATAACTATTGGAAATACTTTGTGAGCATGCCATCTCCAGGTCCTACAAATATTTCCTCTCATATGCCTTGAGCAAATTTTCCCTATTTTCCTCCTCCGCACAAGATTTTCCTCATTCTTTTCCTTTTTTTTATAATTCAAATGAAATATTTAAAAGTTAGGAAGAAGTGAATGGGGTAGGGGAGTTTCGCAGGTTAGTTAAGGCTTGGAACACGGTATGCAACCAAATATTTTTGTTTTAATACAAAATGTATATTCACATCATTATAGTTATAGAAAAAGAGGAGAGGTAATAAAGAAATATGGTTAACGAAGTTAGGTGGTTTATTTGTCTCCACACATTACTTGCTAAATATTGTTCTGCATAGTAAATCAAAATTTTCTTAAGTAGCTAATGTTAAAACATATTTGTAATGGTTCAGTATATGACCAGGAAATTGTCTTTCGGAACTTGTGATTAAACTTAGGCCTATCTCTTTCTGTCCTTATGAATTCGAGCGGTCTTTACCTGTAAATCTAATACTTTGTAAATTTTAACTTTGCTTATCCACAGTTCTTGTCATGTGAATTTGTATCCATGTATATCTATCTGATTTTTGTACATTGCATTAGCATTATGTTTTTGTATCTCAATTGCAAATAATCTATAACTTTTGGAAGTTAGATTAATACACCCCTCAAGAAGATTCCGGTTTCATTACGGTGAATATCGCAAATGGAAGAAGTCCATGTTCAAGGATTTGAATTTATTTTTATAAAACCATCTTGATTTATCCCTATCACATTAGTTCTCATGTAGTCTATGTCTTACTCCATGCAAAATTGTACAACCTAAAAACTATCATGTATTCTTATATTTTAAATTCTTAAACTCGAATGCAAATCCTAGAACCAAGCTCACCCTATCTTATGTTAATATGTCTCTCTTAAATTTAAATGCTCCTCACTCTTGCTATAAGATGACCAGTTTTACATTATTTCCTACTTTTGTTATTTAATTCTGAAAGAAGAGATTTTCTTTGTTAATTGATATATTTTTAATGATGGAACAGAGTTCTGATGGAGATATAATTGACTGTGTCCACATTTTTCATTTGCCAGCTTCCAATCACCTTTTTCTCAGAACCCACTAAATCCAAGTCTGTTTCTTTATAGTTTTGGCACTCAAAACAAATTTTTTTGTTCCATCTATCTAATTCAGTGTATGGGTTGTCTCACGGTTCTTTAGATGAGCCCTAGCTATCATCCAAAAGGAATTTTTAATGAGAACAAGATGCCGACAAGGCCTAATAAACGGATGAACTCGATCTCTCAGTTGTGGCATATGAACAAGAAGTGCCCCAAGGACACCATACCCACAAGGAGAACACAGAAAAAATGTCTTCAGAAGAAGTTTGGTGAAAAGGTACAGGAAGAAGAAGCGCCAAAATATCCCCAAGCCCAGGTCCGCAGATCCCATCAACCAACTAGAGTGGTCATGAAGTAAATGGACCAGGATAAAAAGGGACTATCAAAAAAGTCTATATATCAATCTTTCCATACATAGATGGGAAATTTAGGAATTTAAGGCATTTAGGGTGTTAAGAATGATACTCTGTTTGATCATAATGATTTGAACAAATTGGTCTTTCTTTATGTTGTGAAATTTTGGGTTAGAGGAGCAAAAAGAAACCCGTGCCCGATTCCAGCGGCTACAAAATTGAAATATTTCCATAATTCGGTGAGGCTATACTCTCTCTATATATAATTTCGTTCTCAGATACAATTTTTTCTTCTACTTTTTGCTTTTTCCCTTTTCCAGTTTTGCTTCTTCCATTTCTAATTTAATTTAATTTTTTTAATTCTATTAGTTTTCTCGTTTATTTCCTTTCTTTTTCACCTTTTCCAGTTTTTGAATTTACAGTTGCTCTTTATTTTTCAATAACCCTACACAATCATTTTGCCAATTGGAATTGTGATGCTTGTTTTCGCTTTCGTTCCATCTAAAGGTTATGTATGTGTCAGAAATTTTAAATGTCGCACATAATTTAGTATGTTGTCTGAAGTTGGATTGTAAGGAAAAATATATATTTGAGTAGGTGATTCTAACATTATGCATGTATTTCTCTGCTCCAGGTTTAATAAATTTGGAAAGAAATGATAAAGGGATAATTCATCTTGCAGGTTATTCTTATTCCATGTGTTACTGAATGTATTGTGATAGACAATGTCACTGTGGATTCATGAAAATATAAGACAGAATGTGATGAGATGCTCTTTGATATAAGGCCTCTTAAGAGATATTTAAACAATCCAAGATTTTCATCTCCCACTAGATAAAAATCCGATCTAATATTTAAGCATCAAATAGTCTGCTCTCTCCAGTCAAGCTGCTAGCCAGAAGGATATCTCATGTACTATGTATTAAATTTTTTTTTTATCTTTCGATTATGTAAGTTGTTAGATCTCGTTCTTAACACGAAATTTGATTCGACAGTGGACAAAACAATTGAATGCACTACTGAAAGAGATGGATCCAGAGATTTTTGACATCACTAAGCATGAGAAGGCAAGGCAATGGAAGATGTATATGCATCAATAAACGGGCCTCTTCTGGATCATTTTAACTTCTTATGAATGTATTGTCAGGTTAAAATATTTTATTGGATTCATTTGGAATTTTTTTCCTATTTTGAGATTTAGATTAAAGTTAATTATGGTGTAGGGATTGGAGCTTATACCGTGCAAAAATTTCACTTCCCCATGTCGATGATGCATGCGGTTAGATCAGTCAAGACTAACAAATATGGTGAAAGGTACCCAGGCACCAGATATTACGGAGGAAATGAGTATACCCGACTGCTTTTATTACATAATGCCATTTGAAATTTAGCTGATCGTTTTGTAAGATGGTTATTTTCTACACAAACATACATATAAATATATGATATTGACTGGTGTATTAGTCTTTTTCTTAACATTTACCAATAAAGTTCACCCATCGATATATTGAAACTTTTGGCGTTTGAAAATATAGAATGCTTAATCAATATTAGTCTTCCCTGCATCGATGTGTAAATGCGTTTTATTTGTGTTGCTTATAGCTTGTGGAACTTCGTTTATCCGTGTCAAGGTACATTCACATGATGGATTTTCTGCAAAAAGTACAAGAATATATTTTTTACCACTCAACTCTTACTCCCAGACATAGTTGCTGTACCTCTACACAGGGTTAGCTCTGAGGGAAAACATTCTGAGAGTTGATGGAAGTGATATATGTCCATGGTAGTTTAATATCATTTATCCAGGTACCTTTTTTGCACATGTCAATTACTTTCGAAGGAGGGATGTTTCTTTAAATTTCCTCAAAAATATCTTTATGATTGCCAAGTCGTATTTCTAGCTCATATATTCTTGTCCCCATTGTTAGTTCACTCACACTCGAGCTGTCCGCTGATGTTGGTAGATAGGTAAAGTACTTGTTAAAATAAAAAAAATTGTTCGTTTCATTTGCTAAAATTATGTTAATTTTCTTTGTTGTTATATAATGAAAGTTGATACTAATGGGACATCTTGTCTACACTAGATAAAAATTGTGGACAGGAGGATCAGAAGTTTCTTTGTTGTTATAGTCTATTAGTGCTTCTGTTTGTTCATTCCTTTTGACTTCTACAAGTATGCTGCAAAAAACTGGAAATCGCATTTTGTTCCTCCAGGCTCTAGATAGAGGTGGATTCAAGCGAAAAACGTCTATTGCATACATATATTACAGGTGCAAGTTGCCGAGTATGTTAGTATACCCGCAAATATAGTTTTTTTTTTTTTTTTTTACTTTTATAACACTCAAGTAAATAGAAGTTCTTAGATGAAACAAATACACTATTAAAACACATACTTGATGAAATATTTTTCTGTAGTGCATTTTATTCAGTGCTGCCCAACCAATGGAGATCCGAATTATGACGTAGAAATAGTAAAACCTCCCACTAGAATTCTCAAGTCTATGATAATAGCTATAGCTGGAGACTCGTGTATTATACAGTGGGATTGTTGCGGTGTTAAAGCCAAATCAATAAGCAGTTTCTAGCAATTCATATTGACCTTTTTATGTAGAGCATCGATGTTTGGAGCTAGAAACGGAAGAAAGGACAATATGGGCATTTCTTGTTGATTTTGTTGGAGAGATTTTTATTATTGTTCTTTTCCTTTATGCTGACAGAAGCAAGGCCACTTCTACTATTTACCGATCCTGTATGTACCAAATTGAGCTGGGGTGTTACTTTTTTTAACATAACAAGTTTGTTATACAAGTTTGTTATTCACAGATTATTCAGAACTTATATTAGACATGAAAGAAGTTACATTTTGGAAATTAGTTTTTAAGCAATCATTCGTGCACAAGCGTCATGTGACAATATTTATTAGTTTTCAAATTGGTGGCATGATTTATTTATTTATTTTTTTAATTCGCACTCTTTGAATGTTTTATAACTATTTTTTATGTGTGAAATCATATGTAAATTTATTTTGTTAAATTAAATTCATTTTGCAATCCTCGCACCCTTTAATCCTTCATATTCGACGCTAACATCACCTTCAAAATAACGCAACCCGTGCATTGCACGGGTGAAAACTAGTATATATATATATTATTTAATGAGCACCGTATTCATCTTATATTTAGCACCAATGATGTGTCATATAAATACATTGACGAATAAATATAAGGTAGACCTCAACATTTGAATTAAATTTAAAATTCACCAATAGATTTATATGACACGTCACCAATGCTTAACATAAAATGAGCACTAATACTAATTAGATCAATCGTGATATATATATATATATATATGAGAGAGAGAGAGAGAGAGAGAGAGAGAGAGAGAGGATCTCCCAAGAACAGGTGTTTAG
>CAIGRF010213143.1:0-22791 GCA_903798235.1 Fraxinus ornus
AGTCCTAAAGCAGACCATAGTTGTTGGGACAGACCTGAGGACATGACCGGGCCAAGGCCTCTCACACAGGTGAACACTTCCACCCCAGGAACTGAGGTTGCTGCTGAAACAGCAGCAGCTATGGCATCAGCATCCCTCGTGTTTAAGTCTATTGACTCTGCATATTCGAGTTTGCTTCTGAAGCATGCTACACAATTGTTTACTTTTGCTGACAAGCATAGAAAATCCTATAGTATCAGCATTCCTGAAGTGAAAACTTTTTACAATTCAACGGGCTACGGAGATGAGCTCTTGTGGGCAGCCAGTTGGCTATACCATGCAACAGGAGAGCAATCATATATCGATTATGTCACAGGGGAAAATGGCGAAGAGTTCGCTAATTGGGGAAGTCCAACATGGTTTAGCTGGGATAACAAATTGGCTGGAACTCAGGTATGGATATATTTGGAATTAATTGAGTGCGCGAGCTTCGAACAGTTCTCCCGCACTTTTACATATCAAAATTATCTAGTTGATATGTTGCTTCCTTTTCAACTTGGTGATGAATTTAGTCTGAAAAATGGTTAAAGTAATTGATTACCATAAGTCCATTAGATCAATTAGAACAACACAACCTTAATGCTGGAGATTTTTCTGGAATCGTGCATAGAGCTTGTTCATTGAGGGAGTAACCAAGTGTTTTCTTCAGGTCCTGCTGTCTAGGGTTAGCTTTTTTGGGCCAAAAGACGTATCAAACTTCGATATCCTCCAGAAGTATAGAAAATCGGCAGAGGCTGTCATGTGTGGCCTCCTACCGGAATCTTCAACAGCGACATCCAGCAGAACAGATAGTAAGCTTCTTTCCGATCCTTTTGACTTACATTCTTGTTTTGGCTCATTTATTGTCTTCAATTCATCCCATAAAAATAGAATTTCACTGTGCATATTTATAAGTTTTGGTCTCATAAAATCGAAATGTTGATCACTAAAGGGTGATTTCAGTAGAAGTTTTACTCATTCAGTTCGTTAATGCAGATGGTTTGATATGGGTAAGTGAATGGAATGCTTTGCAGCAGCCCGTGGCGTCTTCATTTTTAGCTGTCCTTTACAGTGCCTACATGCTCACATCTCGGACTACAAAGCTATCCTGCGATGGAGATACCTTTACTCCATCAGATCTCCGGAAATTTGCCATATCACAAGTACACTTTTCCTCTTCACTACACATAAACATCGTGTCACCTGGTTAGATGGATAATGTCGATCTACCTCATCAAATGTTTAGTTGCTAAAAAGGAAATACAATTATACTTTTATACCATGTTAAAGCACCTCAGCTAAAACCTTTAGCTATTAGAAAGGAAACACGTAGATTTATGTAAATTGCACGTTCAACAATGGTATCGTAACTATCATCAATGTCTTGGATCACAAATCCTAATACTTACACAAGCATCTTCTTCTTTTTAGGCCGATTACGTCTTGGGCAACAACCCTATGAAAATGAGTTATCTCGTGGGCTATGGAGATAAGTATCCAGAATTTGTGCATCACAGAGGAGCCTCAATTCCAGCTGATGCAACAACTGGTTGCAAAGATGGTTTCAAGTGGCTCGAGTCGGATGAACCAAATCCAAATGTTGCTACTGGAGCTCTCGTTGGTGGACCATTTCTTAACGACACATATCTCGATTTAAGGAACAACTCAATGCAGGGGGAACCTAGTACATACAACACTGCGCTCATTGTTGGTCTTCTTTCTGGTTTGGTTACCACTTCAACAGTGGTTAAGTCTTTCGCCTAAGGTAGTCTTCCTTGGACGATTTACCATACGTATAGTCCTTATTACACATGGTTATATGAACAATTTCTTTCTTTCTATTGTATTTCTATTGTTGAAATTTACGGGTTAGTTAAAGATTACAATGTGTGAATCGGAAAAGTTTCCAATGTGTACGATAACTAGATCTGACCATTCAAATGCAAAGGATGTTCATTGAAAAGTTGTGATTTTTCAAATTGGATGTAACTATTCAAAGAGGCATATAAACGAATAGTCATTAACCTTTGTATAAAAAGCGATGTATACCGTTAGATCTTGTCTCAATTTGAAATGATGTGATCTAATGGTCCAAATGACTTTGTGCCAAAAGATGCAATCACCCCTAAAAGACATTGAAATCTATAATTGGACTTTCCGAATTTCATTTTTTTTCCACTCAAAATCAACTCAATTAAATTCATTTCTGATCCTTTCCTTTTTCAAATTATGTCATTGTGATTTTCAAATAATTTTCGAGTTTTGTGTTTAATATTTTAGTATTTGATATCATTAGGTGTGGAAGAATACAATTATGCTTTGGTTCGCCAGCAAAATTAATATTATGCTATATTAAATTTTAGAAGAAACATTATATCTGGGGAGATAGACGTGCATTTGATCTCGTTAGCACCAATGTAGATGGGGAAATTCATCTTAACGAGATTTTCATTCGCATATCTCGCTTCATTTCATCTCCTTTTAATTTCTAAATTTCAATAAGTTGCAATTTGTGCATATTTTCATCCGTGTATCTTTATTTCGGTAAGTCGAAACACTATTTAGTATTTTGCACTAGTAAGACATGATTATATTTAAAGGAATATAATTATGCACCAATTCATCAATTTCATTTCATTTCATCAATTTATGCTTCGATACTCTATAATGGATAGTTGAGTTGCAATGTCCTTTAAAGTATCCTGATATTTGTAGGAGAAAAATCCATATCAGTTTGCTAAAATCTGAGATGATGTCGTGTTGACTAAAGACAAAAACACACGACATGACACTAAGGTTAAGAATATAAAAAATTGGGATTAATCCACTCTTTGGTTAATGCTGTGTGCACATGCGCACTAGCTATTTACACTTTTCTGATGTGTGTGTTCTTATCTGTTACACTATCAGTTGAAACATCAAGCATGTTTCTGGATAATGAGTGAGGGCCACTACACCATCACTTCCCACTTCTGCACCAGCCACCAGGATTGTTAGAAGGTTAGGTGTCGAAACCCGTGAACTGTCTTCTTCAAACGTCGGTATTTTAGATACGTATTCACATCTGTTTCATATTGAGTAAGCTAAATCGGACAAATATTTTACTTTGCACGGGAAAGTACTCTCGCACTATTACAAAAATAAACAAAAGTGACAAGAACTTTGAGCACTTTGGCTTTACACCTTTGTACCTTTGATTGGAAGGGTTGTTATCCTTTTCAATTTTGACATCTTTAGCATGTGGAACAATGGTTAGGAAGAACTGTATAGTGCTGTCCCTGTACTAGATAAGATTAGTTAGTGAACCAATTAAAGCAATAGGAAAATCTGTATATTTCCAACAGTAAAGGTCAGTCAAGTGTACTTTTTCCCACTCTGGCTGAAACATTTTCATTACAATGAAGCACCTTACGTAGAATTTCCCCTCTTGATTTACTTAAGTTGTACTTTGAATTGGTGTATTAGATAAGATTGGTTATTGAACCAATTAAAGCAATAGGAAAATCTGTATATTTCCAACAGTAAAGGTCAAGAGTCAAGTGTACTTTTTCCCCCTCTGGCTGAAACATCTTCATCACAATGAAGCACCTTACGTAGAATTTTGCCTCTTGATTTACTTGAGTAGTACTTTGAATTGGACAAGATTTAGGTTGATCCCAATTCGTCCTTGGAAGTTGATACATCTACCTCACTGTCCTTGGAAGTTGATATATCGAATTGGTCGACCCCATTTAGGTGCTAGTTGGTACGACGAAGGATCGACACTCCGAAATTTTTGAGTTAACTCTGAGTGAGGCATCTCCTTGATAAGTCCAAGTGTGTTTTAAAATAAGCCCAATCTTTAGCTGTCCTTCTCACCATCTTTTAACTTGTTAAGAGTTTGTGTAAGAAATGTGAAAATTTGGTTTAGCTCAATCAAATTGATAAAATAGTTGAGATACTCGAGCAACTCAATCTGACCAAATGTCAGGTTGTTTGATTATACGTTCACTTAAGTAGTCGAATCATGTCTATTTGGGATGTTAACAATAATGAGTAAGGTTTAAATTAGTCTTTTAGAATTTTAATAGAAGATCTAAAAGTTCAAGTTTGAAAAGGATAATTAGCACATAACGTTCCCACATTTTATTGTTATTGTGAAAAACGCTCATATCTTTCATTTTTTGACATTTTCACCCATATTTCAACGTTTCATTGCGGAAAACGTCATTTTTTCCTTTTTTATCATAAAATGACTAATATATAATCCTATATAAATAAAACAAAAAAGAAAAGAAAGAAAAATAAATAATAAATTGCAATCGTACTTCTAAACTTTTTAAAAAATACAAATAAATCTAAAATTTATGAAAATATTAAAAAAAGCAAAAAAAAAAACTCTCTCCTCTCCTCTCCTCCACCTCCCTCTGCCCCTCCACCCGCCACCGCCAAAACCATCAAAAGAATAATGACCAACAATGAAATTTTCCCATTGTTTTAACGTTTCAATTAAGCCCTGATAGAAAATTCACTCGTGCGTGAAATGGATTTTGGCAACAAATTCCAACTGTACTTGCAAGGAAAAGAGTTCTGAATCCTTCAGGAGACCCAGTTGAAGAATATACAAAGAAAATCCCATTCTGTTTCAAGCCTAATTGAATTAGAACTCGGCTTCATGAATTCTATAAATTTGAAATGGCATATTCTGAATACAAATTATATTTTCTGTTAATGCATTTGATTTTCCTTTACTGAGAAATTATGGAGTTTAATCCCAGTTACAACGAGGCCCTTTCATTCGTTGAGNCATCTACCTCACTGTCCTTGGAAGTTGATATATCGAATTGGTCGACCCCATTTAGGTGCTAGTTGGTACGACGAAGGATCGACACTCCGAAATTTTTGAGTTAACTCTGAGTGAGGCATCTCCTTGATAAGTCCAAGTGTGTTTTAAAATAAGCCCAATCTTTAGCTGTCCTTCTCACCATCTTTTAACTTGTTAAGAGTTTGTGTAAGAAATGTGAAAATTTGGTTTAGCTCAATCAAATTGATAAAATAGTTGAGATACTCGAGCAACTCAATCTGACCAAATGTCAGGTTGTTTGATTATACGTTCACTTAAGTAGTCGAATCATGTCTATTTGGGATGTTAACAATAATGAGTAAGGTTTAAATTAGTCTTTTAGAATTTTAATAGAAGATCTAAAAGTTCAAGTTTGAAAAGGATAATTAGCACATAACGTTCCCACATTTTATTGTTATTGTGAAAAACGCTCATATCTTTCATTTTTTGACATTTTCACCCATATTTCAACGTTTCATTGCGGAAAACGTCATTTTTTCCTTTTTTATCATAAAATGACTAATATATAATCCTATATAAATAAAACAAAAAAGAAAAGAAAGAAAAATAAATAATAAATTGCAATCGTACTTCTAAACTTTTTAAAAAATACAAATAAATCTAAAATTTATGAAAATATTAAAAAAAGCAAAAAAAAAAACTCTCTCCTCTCCTCTCCTCCACCTCCCTCTGCCCCTCCACCCGCCACCGCCAAAACCATCAAAAGAATAATGACCAACAATGAAATTTTCCCATTGTTTTAACGTTTCAATTAAGCCCTGATAGAAAATTCACTCGTGCGTGAAATGGATTTTGGCAACAAATTCCAACTGTACTTGCAAGGAAAAGAGTTCTGAATCCTTCAGGAGACCCAGTTGAAGAATATACAAAGAAAATCCCATTCTGTTTCAAGCCTAATTGAATTAGAACTCGGCTTCATGAATTCTATAAATTTGAAATGGCATATTCTGAATACAAATTATATTTTCTGTTAATGCATTTGATTTTCCTTTACTGAGAAATTATGGAGTTTAATCCCAGTTACAACGAGGCCCTTTCATTCGTTGAGTTTGTCAAGCAACGATTTCAACATCAAGAAAGCGTTTACCGAAAATTTTGTAACATCTTTGCAATGTTCAGAGAAAGACTTATAGACCCAGAACGTTTAATTTCACAGATGGAGATTATGTTCAATGATCACGCAGACCTGATTTCACTTTTCCACAATTTCTTCCCAAAGAATTTACAGATGGCCGTCGCCGGAGATAGAGATACCGCTCCTGTTCGTGTTCCAACAACGTTAAAAAAAATCATCTGATGAGTGTCGGGGAGACGAGGTGAAAGATAACGGAAGGGAAAAAACAAAAACTCTGTATTGAATTTGTTAATCAGGTGGCAGAAACTTTACAGGGTGAGATTCCAATGGTTTTGGCGGTGGGGTCGGAGGAGACAGAGGAGAAGAGAAAGAGTTTTTTTCTTGGTTATTTTTAATATTTTCATAAATTTTGAATTCATTTGTGTTTTATAAAAAATTTAGGAATAAAATTGCAATTTATTCTTTATTGAAATAGGCAATGCCAAAAATAGGAACGTTTTCTACAATAACATGAAAAGTGGGGATGTTATGTGCTAATTATTCATTAGAAAATGGACGTTTAAAAGTTAATATTTAAAAAATATATATATATCTTGAAAATTATTTGAATAAAATTTTTATGTTTCCAAATTTTGACAAATCTCGATCTAAAATTAATAGGGTTTTCCATTTTCAACCTTCATCACTGAATCCAAACCCGAATTACATGACGTGTCCGGGACCTGCAAAGTTTGCACCACTAATTCATCAAAGGACATTTCGATAATAATGACGAATGGGTCCCGACTTGGTGGCTTCCCAAAGTTTAAAAATATCTCTTCATTTGCACTTTAATGATGTGACTAATTTTCCATTATTTATAATTTTTTATTATATTTCAATTGGCCATTTTCATTCTCGTTTCCTACATTTCTTAGATGTATTCGAATTATTTAACTAATTTATCGATACATTTATTAAAAGATTGTTTCAAATCATAACACGTGCACAAAATTGTAAACTTGCTGGCAAAATTACAGTTCCTGTTTATCAAGATTAGAACTATGTACAAATCAATCAAAAAGGTAACACTTTGAAAATAATTTTGGTAAAAATTCACCAAAAGGACTGTGGAGCTAGCTAGAATTCCCTTGATCTTTGCTTCTAACTTGTTGCCTGTCAATTGATGAACTTATTGTATGTATCTTGCCTAAATCTTGGGAGGAATATAAACTAGATCGAGGCTAACGAGCAATTTCTGATTTCGTTGAGTAACCTAATTGTTGTTGCTCCATCTCCCAACTCAACTTCGACGCAACTCCATTATGCTTCGGAACATAATTCTGTTCACACAGTGTATATAAGACAATCTCCATTACTAAAGTCCTTATCCGATTTAGTTAAAAATCAATTGTAAGTAGATTTTAACAGAAAAAAAAAACTAATAAAATTTATGACTGAAAAGTTGATAAAAGATCGTGATTCTTATGAGATGTAATTGAAAATGACTTGAGAAAATGGGATGACAAAATTTACGGAAGAAAAGTATTGGTACATTGAGCCCAAGTCTAAATTATTGATTATCTATCAAGTCGCTAGTCGTGTCACGTGGGGAGATGGGGGCAGGGGGGAGTATACTTGGATGGTGATGATGTACCTCGAGCTTGGACATAAGTTCATGGGCAGTTGGGGCAGAAACAATTATATGACGGGCAGATGGTGCAATAAAACCCTCATCAACAGCTTTGTCTATAAAAGACAGAAGTGAGTTGTAGTATCCATCTACATTGAGCAGACCTACCTGTAATTGATACAAACAAATTATTCAAAACCCTTTCTATTCTTTTATAAAGAAATTGTACACGTTTCGTGAAGAAGAGAAGTGGGTAAGATGTTCGTTTATTGTCTTGTCCGATTTTACGTATCGAATATGATCTGATGACGAACCGGTTTATCGTGAATTCCGAGTTGAGCCCAAGTGATGACTTCTAAGAGTTCCTCCAATGTACCATAGCCACCTGGGGGTTAACAATATATATCCAACATTAATTTTCCCACAGTAACTGATAAGAAAGGTTTTGATTTTTCCATAATGGCTAACATGTCAAATCCACTTGACATATTTAGTTAAAAGCAACTAGAGACAATTATTCTAATTATTTATTTCCATATGCAATTTAATTAATAATACAAAATTAGAAAATAATTACCTGGCAAGGCTATGAATGCATCAGCTTGCTTGGCCATTTCTGCCTTTCTTTGGTGCATGCCAGATACCGCTCTCACTTCTCCAACAGGTTCTCCAGTGATCTGAATTCAGAATTATTAGTTTTTTAATTAATTATCTCAAAAGATTTTCGGAGAAAAAAAAAAAAAAAAATTCAAGAATGCAAAAGTATGACTATCCATTAACTTGAAAAATAAGTCTTTCTACTCCTGTTAGATTTTCAATTAACGAGAATTAAGAGAGACATACTCAAAGTTCGGGGTATATGCCAAAGAGGACAAGACAAATTCTATGCAAAAAGCTTTACATCAAGTCGTGGTACATATTCACATGAACATGGCCACACGAATGTGCATTATTGATAGTAATATCTTGATAAAGAAACAAATTCAATTACCTCTCTGGGCATGAGAGTTCTGGGAATCACCCTGTAAAAATTATTGCAAAAATAAATTAAACTGAGATTATATGCTTGAAATTAATTAAAATATAGACAAAAAAAAAAAATACATAAAAATGATTACCCTAACACGTGGCGACCACCATTATATACAGATTGGGAGATTAGGCCCATTAATCCAATACTTCCACCTCCATAAACCAAGTCGATGTTCCTCTCAACCTGTCAATTATTTTGTTAAATAATAAACATTTCTTACATTAACACGCAATACTATTTCAACGAGAAAAATATATTAAAATTCATGTTAATCTAACAATAATCTTGTTTCTTGATTATTCTTATATTTTAATCCAATTATTTCAAAATAAATAAATAAATAAAGATATCTGGTTTTTATTGTACTATTCCACTGTTAGTCTGTTACCAAAATCAACCCTTTTCCCCATAAAATTCTAGTGAATTATCCATTACAAAAATTCTAATTCTGTAGGTTTCTGCAAAAAGTTTCAAATTTTTTGCATGGAGAAAATAAAGAAAAATAAATTTGAAATATCCTTTTTTTTTTTCTGGATATTTTTATCCTTTGTTTATGCAAACATGTCCGATGATTTGGAAAAGTTTTATTCTATCAACCTACCGTAACTCTCCTCCTTAACTTGGGATTGGGACGAAAAACAGATTTACAAAAACATGCAAATACGAAGAAAAGAAAAGGATTACCAGTTGTTTTCCAAGCTGTATAGCAGCAATCTGATAGCTAGGGTTCTTGCCGGGGCTGCTGCCGCAGAAAACACATATCCGCTTGAATCGAGATTGTTCTGTGGGCTGCTGGAGGCTGCTATCCATGACAAAACAAACACTTGGTTCTAAGTGTGTTTTTGTGATTAAATATGGGTATTTTAGTGTGTGTATTTGTGAGAATAAAGAGAATTTTGAGTTGGGATATTGGGTGGGGATGTGGTGTGGCTGTGTGTTGAGCAAGTCAGCAAATTTCCTTCCTCTCTTCTTTGACGAAGGGAATGAGGGGATGCTACTTTGGTGTAATTGGTCCCCTTTTATATCCATTTGGCTATGGATTTCCAATTGGATTTCAACACTTGGCAATTCCTTTTTATTTTATTTTATTTTCTTTTCTTTTTTCTTTTTTTCTTTTTTTTTTTGGGGGGGTTTAGGTGTCACTTTCAATCTAAAGTCTACAGAACCATAGGTGGACTCTGGGTTACTCCATTTCATTTTGGCCTTTCCATTTTTTCACGTTCAAGGACTGAGGGGCCGGCGGTGCAGAGCAAGATAATTGTTACATGTATAGAGTTAATAAGGAGACGCGTGATAAAATTTATTAAGTCCATGTTTGATTCAGATTAAAATTCGATTTTAATTCAAGTTCAAGTCAAACAATCAATATTAATCACATCTTTCATGAATCCAATAACTTTTCAACCACACATTTCAAAAACTTCTATTACAATCTATTAAAAAATCTAATTTTAATCTACATCAAACACCATCTAAGTCCTCATTTAGTTCAGTTAAAAAGTTAAATTAAACTCATTTCATAATATTCATAATTTTTAAATTATAAATAACATATTTCATCATTTTTTATTAAAATTTAAGAAAAATATTATTTTTATCTAAATCAAACAGGAGCTCAATGTGTTAATGTGTTTGACAGTAATTAAAAAAGTATATGCATAAAGCCTTTACAAAGAGTTGGGTGGATAAAAAAATACCGGAATGAGAATTTAAAAAATACATTAGAATAAGATTCATGTCCCATTCCCAAGCAAAAGTCTACCCATCCAAAATGGAAAATAAATTAACAAACTACTACGAGCAATAATATTCAAACTTCAAAACAAAAGTTGTGTGAATAGCACATGCCCTTGCTTTTCATATATCCCTTTTAAATACCAAAATAGTGTGATCATAAGGTTAATTGAACTTAGAAAAAAAATTATGATTCATGAGAAAAATATGTATCTTTGATCGCGATATATTAGACTTAGGGTCCCTTTGATAAGACTTCTGAAAAATCAAAAGTTAAAAGAAGTTTTTGAATATGTTTGGATAATCGCATGAACTATTTGACAAGGTTTTTGAGAAGCAAAAAGGAGTTTTGATACTTAGCCCTTCTTTGGTACACATTAAAATTTTAATTTTCATTCTTCTACTCATATTCAACCACACATTCTTTAATAAAATAATACTTTGTATCACATCAATAATTTTTCCTTCATTTTCAACTATACATTTTCCATCAATCTACTATTCCAAAATACATTCTTCCAAAATAATGTGGCTAAAAAATACCCTTAAAAGTTGTTTTTGAACCGGTTTAGCTAATTTTATGTAAGTACTCCTAGTTAGAAGTAATTTCAAAGGAAAATGGTCAAATATGAATTTCTTTAAAAGTACTTATGGAATACGAAATTCTTCTAAAAATTAGTTTTTAAACAAAAATTAAGATAGCTTCTTTGAAATGCTCTTCTACAAGAAATAAAAACAAATGAAAAGCCATACCAAACAGATCCTACTTTATTTGGTTAGAATAGCTTTTAGAGGAAGTTGGCTTAATATAACAAAACTCTTCTATATATAAGAAGTAGAAGCAAAAGTCCGATCAAATGAATCCCTGATCGTTATATTACATGTTTTGTGTAAGAGTATCTTCAAAATACTCTTCAAATATAAGATGATTTCTTTTTTTAAAGAGTCAATCTTTAAAATTATGCTTCAAACGATTTTTTAAAATTTTAAATCAACATTTTAAACTGAAGAGTGAGTTTAGTTCACTCAATTTAGAAAGTTAAATTTACTCTATATAATTAAATGCATTCAAAGTATTTCAATTTACACTTGAAAAAAAATAATATATAGATTTTGATGGAAACTAATTAAAATAAAAGATAAATAAAAAAAATAAATATTTTTTGGTAGCGGTAAAATTAAGTATTAAATATAAACTAATTTTTTTTTTCTAAATTAATAAATGCTCTCAAAATTATAAAATATATTCCGTAAAAATAGATAGCCTATTAGAGATGCTCTAATGACAAACACATTCATAATATTATATTTACACATATCCTTGCATCTATACGCTATTTTCAGAGTTTGGATTATACGCAATTGATTCTGGGTATTAGCGAAGTTGTGCTAAATAATTAATTTTTAATGAAGTAGGTTAAAAATTGCTTTAATTAGTAAAATAGTAATTTAGAGTCCGTTCGGTAGAGATTAAAATCGGATTAAAATTGAAAAACTAATCGTTATTGTTGATTTTTATTAGACGAGTGACATCCAATAACGGCTATATTTTCAATTTTAATTAAATTTTAATCTCTACCGAACGGACTATTAATGTACTCTTACACAAAATGACTAAGAATTTACTATTTGTACACTGGTTTCTTACACTTTGATTGACATTGTTGTCAAGTGTCAATTGGATGAAAAAATTATTTGAAATTTAAACTGTTCAATTGAGTAATATCACGTGTAAATTAAATTGCATGCTACTAAAATGTACATGTAGGTTGTAGCAAGGTACGACTATGACTAATGGTCCATTGAAAGAGACACAAACGTGGGTGTGTAATGGACCATGGACGAGTAATGTGCCGCCGTGACGGTGCAATACGTGGTTGCACGTGTCCTTGACTTCCCACACGGGCCACACCACTGATTCGGCAAAGTTTAAAGCAACCCCTCGAAAGGGCTTTCAACCGCATATAAATTTGGACTAAATTCCACGCAGCCACCAATAATTTCCGTGCTTGGTTAAAATTGGTGATTGAGGAATTATATTAATTCTAATTTATAATAAACTTATTTACATCCTTAGTTTGATATTGATTTTTTAAACTTATTTTCAATTACACATTTTCCTAATAAATAATTTCATATATGAAATCATAATTTTTTCCTACTTTTAACTACACGTTTTTTCAAAATTATCAATTTTCACAAAATTTAATCTCAGAAATCTACAACGAATATGTTCTTAATGCAAATTGAACGCGTAAACAATTTTTAATGTGTCACAAACATCCGAAGTTTCGAGGTTGCTGTGTTAAAGGTGTAGCAATTAATATGAACTTGTATGACGTAGTGCTTAGAGTATTAGACTAATCAAAGTGGCTTTTGAATAATAATTGCAGTAATTAAAAATACCACTATTCAATATTATAAACATGAAGAATATGCAGATGTGTCACACATTCAAAATTCGAACTGTTCATTTATGAAAAAAAAAAAAAAAAAAAGCAAAAAAGTTCGATCATTCATTCAACCAATTCATCACAAAATGTATATAACAAAAATAGAGGAATACAAGTAGTCTATCTAATCATACGAGACTCTAAAGTTACAAAAGGTGTCAATACATGGACTTATTTATTCTCATCTCTGGATACGAGATTGGCACAACCGGTATCGAGTAAGCAACAATATCAAATAAAATAGTAGCGTTCACAGTCATGCTAAAGTCAAATTGAAGATTCTATACAACGCGAAGTGAATATGCAAAAGTCAAACTCTACGTTGGTCAGAACTTCCACCTCCCTTCTCGTCCTTGTGTCATTGCACCTTTTAGCTCATGTATATAATTTATTTATTTATTTGAAAAATGTTTGATGGATATGTAAATCGAATTTATGTAGTATATTTCATTTGAAATTATATACATGAGCTAAGGACTAAAGTAAGCCCTCGTTTGGCCCTCATTTCTTAAAAACTTATTTTTCAAACTCATTTTCAACCATATATTATATTTTTGTATTAGGCTGAATTTATTGCACGATCGAATTTATGTAGTATATTTCATTTGAAATTATTGAAAGAAAAATGCTAAGTGTATATAATATATGTACATAAGACCCACTCCATGTGAGGGTTATGTATGCATCTATGGACATCTATTATGTACACCAATCAAAGTCTTTATTAAAAAGAATGCAAAGAAAGAGAGATCAAGTTGTAGTTTGCCTCTTCACCTTAAACTTTCCCAAACGGGGTGGGCTAATTGATTAGGTAAAGATAATACTTAATAGTACTACTTTGTAGGACCATGGGCATAGTTTGTTGACAACAATGTCTTTGAAAGTTGGTTTAGTTGAGGGCAAAAATAGATGTATTTTGGGTTCTTTCTTTGAATCTTAAAATAGTCAAATGCAAAAGAATTTTGCTATGGACTCACCCCTTGTTGTATGGAATAATGTCACTCAAACCCATGAAATTTGGCGTGGAAAATTCTATTAGCTTGGAATAACTAATTTTGAAATTTTAGGACACGTCGACAAAATAGTACATTTTGTTGTGTACATTATGGTTTGCACTCCAATCTCTATTGAGTTTAAAATTGAAATGGGCGAGAATGTGTGTTTTTTTGAAAACTGTCTAATGATGTCAAGACACGTAGCACAATGTCAAATTTGATTGCCAAAGAAAATGTACACGTAGCATATTTTAGGACAATTCCATTTAATTCTGTTTTTGTCTTTTTTACTGTACTAAAAAGTTTAATGGGCTTAATTAGAGCTTATTTAATAGAGATTAAAATCGAATTAAAATTGAAAAATTAGCCATTATTGTTGACTTTTATTAGACGGGTGTGACTCAATAACGGTCATATTTTCAATTTTAATTGAATTTTAATTGTTACCAAACAGACCCTTAAGTCCATCATTTCATGAGTTCCATGCTACACACATACATATTCACGATATAGTATGTAATAAACTTACTAGAAAGTATAATGTATAAATGAATTTTCGATATTCATTTATAAATCTAATCGGAAAAAAAAAATTACCTTCTTTTTATTTTATAATTCTATCACGTATTATCTAATAATTCATCCTAAATTAGTGACAAGTGTGTTCAATGAAAGGAGACAATAACAAGTACAAAGTTGGATGTTTCTTCTCTCTTTCCTAAAATAATCTTATATTTATGGTCCAAGTTTATACAATATTCGACTTTAGATAACTTGTTAAATAATTAATAATTGGCCGCCCGACTGTTGAATTAATGCTCACTTGTTCTTTCTTTATCCATTGATTTGCCTTATAAAACACTTATTTCTAAAGAATACATATGAAACCTTGAATTGGAGAATACCAAAACATTCTCTTCATATTTTATTCTCAATTATTAATAATATTTAATTGGTAAACTTAAAACAAGTAATTAAATCAATGTTTTGCCCTTGTTTGAAAAACATACTTTTTAAATTATTTTTTATATGTACTCATTTTCAAATACACATTTACAAAATAAAATATTTTTTACGTAAACTCAAAAAATTTCTTTATTTTTTAACACACATTTTTTTTAATAAAAAAAAAATCACTATTCATAACTCTTTTCTGACCTACTAGAAATATAAAGAGGCAGGGGCGGACACAGGGGGGTCCTGGGGGAGCACGTGCCCCCCACAAATTTTGATTTTGATTTTTTTTTTTTTTTTGTTAAATTCATGTTTAGTATCGATTGAAATCTAAATTTTAATCTAAATCAAAGTTAACAATTAATTTTAATAAAATATTTCATGGAATTCATAACTTTTTTAACTTTAATTAAAATTTACTAAAAATTTGATTTTAATTTCCACCAAACAGGGGCAAAATCACAATAAATTTGAATTTCGATAACATGCTAATTTTAAAAATTCTCTTACGATTGTACGCTAATCGAATCTACAAATTGCTTATATCATCTCAAAACTTATTTCGAGAACTACATGATGGGCATATCGAATAGTCCAAATAGATATCGAAAATAGTTAAATGTGAGTCTTAAAGAAAAATGAACTCGCATTTTTTCAAAAAAAATTCAATTATTTCATTAACATTTACTATTTTTGCGACACAAATTTCTCAATGTAATTTTTATCATTTTATTAGGGAACTTTATATGAAATATGACATAAAAACTCTCAAAATTTTACATCCGAAAAAATCATATCTCATGTAAATTTTTGGATTCAAAATTACATGGGGTATGATTTTTTTGGACGTAAGTTTTCGAGTGTAAAATTTCTCTCAACTTCTTTGCAAATTCAATTGTGCCTCCCTAACTTTTTTGGTCTCCGTCCGCCCCTGTAAAGAGGTGTGAACCCGAGAATTTATTTCTTCCTGAATTTTCTACCTATTCTTCTCCTACTCATATGCATGTGAGCCACGTAATAAGTGACGGAAGAGATTACTTAATCGCAGTCTTAACTTATAATCAAGCATAATTAATAATTTTTTTGTAGTCAAAACTAAAAGTGACTTGTCGATAATAAATTTTGAAAGGGAAGTTGCCGACTTTACACGTAACTCTCAGTGTTGGCATGGCATCCATCCTTTTGTGGAAAAAAAATTCAACAGAATACACCGCCAAACATGGAATTTGTCTTCCTGTTCTGCTCCCACTCTCCATCAAAGTTAACTTCTATACACTGTTTTTATAACGTTGGAATTTGAGGAATAATTCAATTGAAAACTACTTTCCTTTGAGGATATATGTCGTTTCAAAGTCTCTCTCTTTATGAACAAGTTAGGTATCTGTACCTTGTTTTACCTTACTTTGAGAAAATATCATGACATTTTTGTTGAAAAATTACGAACAAAATTTCACACCATTACAAGTTTAAAAAACCTTTTTTACTCTCCTTTGAGAAAATATCATGACATTTTTGTTGAAAAATATGAACAAAATTTCACACCAATGGTGCTGTTGGGAAAAATAAACGTGAACAAATACCGATTTTTTAAATATCGAATTTATAACACGTACCGAATATATAACCAACATACCGTATATGCAACTTACCGAATATGCAATTAACATACTATATATGCAGTTTACCGTGTAGATAATATTTTTACATAATAAAAGCTAATATATAACAAATTTTGCTAATCACAACAAATAAAATAAGTTATATAAATCAAAATAACATATAACAAATAATCTAAATAGTAAAGAATAAATAATTCTATTTAACTTTAAAACCAAGGCCTGTGTTATACGCAGTTTCCTTAAAACAGATTCGCTCCCTCACAGTTGGTGCTTGAGGTTTAATTTAAGCATCTGTTTCCCACGATACAACGGCAAACCGTAGAGCCTGAGTACGGATACTATTTCGACGAACTGATTTAGTGTCTGAACAATACCACCACCAAAACTCAATCATAAATTAAAATGTTTGCAGACAGAACTTGGACAGTATTTTCAAATAAATTCGTTTATTTTGAAAAGTGGAAAAACGAGACATATAAATACTTGACTCTTGAGAGTGTAACTTGCATATTCACTTAATGGCAATTACCACAATAGTTTCAACAGTTTCAGAAAATGAAAAGTCGGTTGAATAAAACAAAATGTAGCAAAACGTGGACACTCCTAAAGGGCCAATTTTGCTCATTTCGATCCAACATTTGTGTACGCAGGTCACACCCGCACATAAGTTCAAGGTCCGAATCCTATTTTGATCCGTGATTTGCACCCCCCACCCCCGGTGCGCGCACGTGGAGATAGTTTCTATGCTATACATGATTACACCTTTCCAAAGTGCAACCATATTTAAAGTGGGTTTTGTTTTCATTCACTTCTTATGTGGGATAAACACATTTCTATTTTGCCCACCAACACAAACTCCTTTTAATTGGCATACTTTGAGCTTCAATTTCTCATTCACCTAAACATCAATTTTGGCAAATAAATACATGATTTCAATGTACTCACGGAGAAGAATACAAATCAATCTTTATCTTCCAAAATAGCCAAACAGATCCCACTCAAAACTCATGCCAAGTCATCCACATACTCATTTTTTCCAACTCATTTTTTCCAATGGGTGTTGAATATAAGTTTAAATAACCTTTTTTACTCTCCTTTTAGAAAATATCATGACATTTTTGTTGAAAAATACGAACAAAATTTCACACCATTGGTGCTGAATATAAGTTTAAATAACCTTTTTTACTCTCCTTGGAGAAAATGTCATGACATTTTTGTTGAAAAATACGAACAAAATTTCACACCATTGGTGCTGAATATAAGTTTAAATAACAAATAAGTTGTCGAGAACTAGAAATCTTAATTCTACCATCAGGAGGAATAAATTTGCAAAAAGAAAATAGACATATGATCACAAAAAGTTTATAAATGTTTTCATCAATGTGAAATTACGTCATCTTTTATCAATGCAATATATCACTATGATAAAAATAGTTTTAAAGAGTAAGCCGCACATCCAATCTTTTTTAATCATTCTTTCTCTTTTATGATGATATATAAAATCTAATGACTGCTCCTTATTTATTACATATTAAGGAAAAATAGAAATTATCAGTGTGAAAATTTAAAATTATTAGAATTCGCAAAACGACAATAATTAAGTTTCACAATTTTAAATGACTAAAATAAATTTATAAATCAAGTATTTTTCTAGTGCATGCCTTGAAGCCATTCCTCTTAGTTGATAGGTTTATCGGGACATTGAAATACTCTATTTAGCAAGTGAAATTTTAAGGATGTAAGTTTAAGATGTACGAAACTTTCATGTTTGTTGGTTTACAAACAGTGTTCTAAAAAACATAAATAATGGCTAGACATGAAACAAAGTTTCGAGCTTTACGAGTTTAAGCGAGCTTAGACGAAGTGTAAGTGTAAAAAAACGTTTTCTTATTTTTAATATTATTTTAAATTTTTAATCATTTTAAAAATCATTTAATAACTAAAATAATACATATCAAACATCTAAAATTATAAAATATTATATTTACTTAATAATTCCTATCAATTATACAATATATAAGTTTTCGAAATACAAATATTAAAATTTTTTTCATAGTTTCAATTTTCAACTAGACAACTCATACTTGATAGATTTATAGGAACGTCACACATATTTTTGGAGTTTGCAACAAAATAGCAAGTCTCAAAATTATAATTACATAATGTAGATAGCACTATATGTTAAATCTTATTTGACTATTTAGATAAAGTCATTTTAAAATTTTGTACGGATAAAGTTTTTAAAAACTTGAAATTAAAATCAAATGAAAAGGTTTTTTTTTTTTAAAAAAAATAAAAGAACTAGCAAAGCACATCTAGGGAAGACAAAATAGATGAAGAAAAGAATTCAACCGTTTGGGAATTGGAAAAGAAAAAAAAAATGTCTGGGCGCGAAGTGAGACATTTTGCCCTAATTTCAAACCTAAACAGTGTTAAGGTGCCGCCTAGACGAACTTTTTAAAACATTGATTACAAATGAAACAATCCTAGCCCCTTTTTGGTGGGATTAAAATCAACACTTTAATATAAGTCAAAGGTCAACAATTTTTTTTTAATTGCACTTCTATATGATTTACAACTTTTAAATTATATATCATCAACCTTTATCAAAATTTAGTAAAAATTTGATTTTAATCCTTATCAAACAGGAGCGTCATTTGAAATATTCAGACCAATCTGACTAAACTTCAAGTTTAGGGGTGTGCGAATGCATTAAATCTTTCTTAAAAATCGTATTTTCAAAAGAAAAGAATAATAAAAAAAATTGAAGGATTTTTCTGTCCAATAGACATTCACACCCCCACCACACGTTTGTGTACAGATCTAAATTTGGATGGTAGAATAAAAAAAGAAAAAGAAAAAGAAATATCATACACGTAAAGGGTCTATTGTTTTTTTTTATATATAATTTTTTTTTTATGTGTGCCCACTTAATTAGTGGAATTAAAGTTGTGGGGCCTAGGATTAGGATAATGCACGTGGCAGTATCTTTGTCCCTAGCAATATAACAAATATTTGCCTCCTTTAATCCAGCCGTGTCCCGAGAGATAATCCCCTATTTTTTCGCCCCATGTATTTGAATTCAATGTATCATCCACATTTCAGTCTTTTAACCCCAAAATTTTCCAAGAATTTGGTCGTTACCTCCTATAAATTTTGAATACCCCCGACTCTAAATAATTACACGTACTCCACGCTTCTCAATTCTTCGAACTCAAAATTTCGAGTACAATATATATACAAATTGTGATATTTTTTTATCGTTAGTGTTAAAGTAACTGTCGAATTTAGCGTGAATAATTAAAATCGTGTATTTTTTTTTTACTTAGTTTCGATTATAGTATCTTTTTATATTGATCTCAGTGTTATGAGATAGTCATTTTATTCGTTGAATAAATTTAAATAAGGAGCTTGTACTTGTAGGTACAATTTGCCTTTCAATACCTTCTCAATATGTTTCATTATACCAATAAATTCAATCAAATAAGAATGAGCAAGAGATTACTCAAGTTTATTGTGAATATTTCCTTCTTAATCCAATCTAATACAGTTCAATTTTATGAACTACTTGTGTCCTTAAGAAAACACGTGTATCGACAGTTGAAACCAGCATCGATAATTCAATCTCGTGAACCGATCGAGACCTAATCATGTCACATACATACCTAATCATGTCACATAAATCACAATCTAATAATTGTTTATCATGAGATATTATAGTTGCTTGTTTCTCTAAATCAATCAACTCGATTAATTATTCCCTCGTTCGTTTACTTCTCAAATTGATTATCCACCTGTGGCCTTGAGTAATTCACATAAACACGTACACATGAATTAATCAAACTATCTATTTATTTATATTTTTTTTTTCTTATCGATATGAATGATTGACTGATTCAATGACAAATCTACTCTCATTCCACAAAAAGTAGGCTGTGAGTCTTTTGACTAATACTATTTATATTCCATAAAATATAATTTTAATAAGGATTAGGTTATGTCAAATGTCTTGATAATGTGGCTAAGAAAAGAACGCATCTTCTTCAAGAGGGTTTCATATTTTAGAGGGCAGAAGAAGAATAAGAAAAAAAAAACCTAACCACCCCAAAAAATGGTCGGAGTATTCAATTGGATTCTAATGGGGATGAAAGTGAATGATGTGAAGACAGTGCAATTAATGACAAAATATATTTGGAATTTGTATGACCTTTTGGAGTCTATACATTTGGCTAAAGTTTGCTTGGTCATATACTTTATAACAAGCTTATAAATAATGTGAATCGCCGAATTCTATGACTTGATGCACCATTGCATTTTCATGACGGCATGGATATACAGGAAAAAAAATGCCAAACTAATTTAGTATGAATTCACATGAAATGCAAGACACGAGATAAATAATAAAAAAAATTACTGTTGAATTTCAAATTCGTTGTGACCTAGTTATCAACAGATCTCAGGTTCTCTCTGTCCATGTGTATGTTACGTGCACACACTTAGACATCATGTTAGACTATACAAGATCATAGCTTCGAAAGAGTGCGGCGGCCGGATGCACTTTGACGCTTAAGTTAGACAAAGAATGATATTTTAGTGTAGGATAGACATGATAAACGGAAATATGTATATTGGGTTGAAGAGAGAATTACCGAGATTGCAATTCAATTCTTCATTACCTTTGGATGCCACTAGTTGTGAGTATTTATAACTAAGAGAGATGAATCAAGGTTCATTGGATGCATCATCTCAATGGTTTACTAGTCAATCTCAATTGTGTCAATCTCTAACCATCATAGACATGTTGGCTTCCATAGCCTGAACATAAGTTGAAAAACAGTTATACCGATAGGATGTCGTCGCTTGTAGGTATCAATCACTCTGTGCAATATACTTTATTCAACTTGATCAAAGCGAGACTAGTATCAAATGCCCATCGCCTCATATACGCACTGCAACCAGGGGCGGATGCAGAATTTTAAAGTTATAGGACACATCGAACTTGCAAAGAAGTTTGGAGAAATTTTACAATAGAAAATTTACGTTCAAAAAAATCATACCCCATATAATTTTGCATCCGAAAATTTACAAGGGACATGACTTTTTCGGATGTAAAATTTCGAAGATTTTTGATGTCATATTCCATTTAAAATTTCCTTAAAAAACGATGAAAATTATATTGAGAAATTTGTATCGCAAAAATAATAAATGTTAATGAAATAATTGATTTTTTTTTTAAAAAGCGAGTTAAACGTCTTTCTTTAAAACACATGTTTAATGTATTTTTAATTATTTTGATATTTTTCTGGACTATTCGATATGCCCATAATGTAGTTCTCGAAATAAGTTTTGAGATGACATAAGCAATTTGTAGATTCAAATAGCGTACGATCGTCGATTTTTTTTTAAAATTAGCATATTATTAAAATTCAAATTTATTGTGATTATACCCATGTTTAGTGGAAATTAAAATCAATTTTTTAGTAAATTTTGATAAAAGTTAAAACAGTTATGAATTCCAAGAAATATGTTATTAAAATTAATTGCTAACTTTAATTTAGATTAAAGTTTAGATTTTAATCGATACCAACATGGCTTTATAAAAAAAAAAATCTCAAAAGTTGTGGGGCACGTGACCCCCCAGGACCTCCCTGGGTCCGCCCATGATTGCAACACAAAGGTGATGCATTGCCTCATATACCAATTATTTTGGGCGAGACGCCTAAAGGCATGGTAATCACCTCGGATAACAACTGTCACATACGAAGCGCCTAAATATTGCATGGCCTAGCAGCCTCAAAAAAAGCTTGTGAAAGAGGCGATGCATAGTGAAGTGTTGCCGGCATGACCTTTTGTACTATCACATGGTCTGTATTGGGTTGAGACATAACATTTTTCGAAGATTTTTTTTTTTTACTTGAACGAAAAATTTTAGAGGTTAACGTTTTTTTAAAAAAAAATTGATTGTCACATTATTTTGAATTAATCATTGCGTAATTATAATTAAAATTGGTACACCGGGTTAAATTACTATTATTGATTTTTTTTTTTTTTAAAGCATGGATGATTGAAATAAGTTAAGGATTTGCATAGAAAAATTGACTTTTAAGGTGCTAACTTTGCAGATTAGGTTACATAGTTCTATAATATTATGTAAAGAAAAACATCAGAAATTATATATTATAGATAATAAATAGATGTGTGATGTATCGCATTAAATTGAGAAAATAACATGTTCGTCGGCGTAAGTTGACAAACAAGAGTTTCATGTTATATTGTTATTATTTTACTAGTTCTTGAATAGGTGATTTTGACCTCAAAATGACACACCAATTAACGTGGGTTTTGAAATTATTTTAATCATATTTTTGGTTCAATTTTCTACAAGCACGATGCAAGAAAAGTAAAGACCAAGAGTTTTTAATTAATTCTTATATTAATTTTTTTTTTTTTTTTTT
>CAIGRF010213165.1:0-12819 GCA_903798235.1 Fraxinus ornus
AATTCTTACTTGAAAAGATGAAAATTCTCAAGATCTTCATGATTGAATCACCTTACTTTTCAAATTCTAAAATCTGTGTTTTCTTACACTCCGATAATCCCAATCACAATGAAAGGAGATTATCATACACAGCCTAAATACCTAATTTTATTAGTTTTCATGTTATAAATGAGATTCAAGACCCTTTTTAATTTTGGTGCATTTTTCACATATGAATTTCACCATTTTCTTGTGCCATCTTTTTATCCTCTTGTCCTAGACAAGTATTGAAAGTTGAGGGAAATTGAGTAGAGGTTAAGGTTGAGTTTTGAGTTCTATTCAAATCATTTTCTCAAACCCCCTTTAATATCTTGCGGATTGGATCACCCCACATAAACGATCCACAACCCTATTTTTCCAACAGAATAATCACCTACGTGGCATGTACATAGATCAATCACCCATATGACGTGTAAAACAAATCAACTAGCATGCTACATTTGCTAATTCCAAATCTAGTTAGAGAGCGTGAGGCCGAGTCAAATTGAAATAGTATGTACCTTGAGAGGTCGATGTTAAACACTGTCGAGCTTTTCTAAAAGCTTATGTTTGTACAAAAGGCTAGTCTTAGCAACTGTGGACATTAGGGTTGATATGACATAAAAAACTAAAAAGATGAGAACCATAATTGTCATTAGAAATTTTATTTTTTTTCAAATTATTCAAGTTAACAAAAATAATCACATGTTTTGAACTTATTTCTAAAGTAAACACTCTTCACTTAACTCAATCAAGCTCATTATGAATTGACAAAATGAAATCGATGAATAAGAATTGATAATTTCGACACAGAGCACCCAAAATTTCAAGGCCGACTTTGCTTACGAGTAAGATTTTATTGCACTGAAACGGTGGATAGAGAATTTGTCTTGACATTATGGGAAAATGTGGGTCCACTAACAGAATTTTACGATTAACACACGATATGTTTAATATGTAGCAAATTTTAAGGATGGTGTAATAAATAATATTTTCATTTTTATCTTACTAATGGAGAATTCTGCGTATAATTCATCATACCAAACTAGGAATAATATAAAGAAATGCAGCCCCCCATGGCCTAGATCAGTGGTACAAAGGACAGAAGTGAGGTAGTCTCAGTTGAGCTGGCAACCGCAGTGTGAGGGTTCGATTCCTGTCTCTAACAATGTTTGGAATTGGATTCTTTGTACACAGTACACCACAACAGGTTCATGCAATTTATTTAGAGCTTGTTTGGTTTAGATTTTTTGGAGGAAGAATTGATTTTGAATAGTGATATGATGGGAAATGTGTGGTTGAAAAAGAAGAAAAAAGTATTGATGTGATATAAAATATTATTTTATTGAAGAATGTGTGGTTGAAAAATGAGAATTGATTTACTGTAGAATTGTAAAATCCAAACCAAATAGGCCCTTAACCTTACCCTAGTTCCACTACAAAGACGTGTCTATCTCGAATATCGATGATTTTTTGGAACCCTTTAAAGACTAGTTAGAATGGATTCTCCTGTATCCCAGAAGTGGTGCCCCACTTTGTCTCACTTTAACTCGATGGCTCCTTTTTTGAGTTTTACCCTTTCCCCTAACTAAGACTTGAAGTCAAGTAGTTGGCGTGATGTGGCTTCACTTTTTAATCAATTATTGCTCATTTTCAACCGTTCTTGTCAAATATTGGATTTTCTCCTAAAATAATCCAAACACACACAAAAGTTAAGGGGATGTTCTTTTCGTATTTCAATTTTTTATTTTTAGTTTTGAATTCATTTTGGATTTGGTGTTTTGAGTATTCATTTTGAAATTGCTGAAAACGCGTTCTTTCTATTATTTTCAAAAATTATTTAAAAAAAAAAATGAAGTTTTGGCTTGATTTTAACTGAAAACAGCCCAAACGACTTTTTTGGTGTTTTCTATTTTCTTTGTAAATTTTAAACTCGTTTTTGGAAATTCATTTTTGAAAATTGGTAAGTAAACGTGTTTTCAATTTTTTCGAAAACTGAAAATTGAAAATGACCTGAAAACAACAAAGAGAACACACCTAAGTATCTAGTTCATAAAATTACTTTCAAAAGCAATTTTTGATATTCAAGATAAGTATAATATTTTCACTTATCAATCATCATTAGCCTGGTGCTCTCACGTCACCTTGTGTTGCTTCCACCACGCAAATGGTCACATTCAACTTTGCAGTTTCAATATTTATTTGGCAAACTTTGGATGTCCTTTGTAGCAGCATCATGAGTTTGAGGGAAGATGCCAAATATATTAGTTGTTTATATTTAGAGTAGATTAGTCATTTTTCTCATCTACTAGCAAGAATATATAAGGCTTATTTTACTTGTATTTTCATTATGCAATTAATCAAGAAACCTAGCCTCTTTTCTTTTCTCTATATGTTGTTTATTGATTTTAAGAGGCCTTAGGTGTTGTGACCAAAAGGTTCAGTTGAAGAGAAATTGTGTGAATATAATCTGCAAAACATTATGTTTTAGAGAAATTGCCTGTGTTGCTAAAAATGTCTTCAATTATGTGGATATCAAGGAGATATGACATCTATAATTGCAACAGTCGCCCCCCGGGGCATAGGTTAGTGGTGCAAAGGACAAGAGTGAGATAGTCTCAGCTGAGCTGGCAGCTGCAGTGTGAGGGTTTGATTCCTGCCTCTAACAAATGTTTGGAATTGGATTCTTTGTGGGCACCAGTATGGCAGCTCTTGTACCCTAACCTGCTGAAGCACATCCCGCGATTTACATCATCCACGATGCTCTAGGGGCGGGGCGGTGGGGAACCCTCAAGGTTGAAGTTCAACCTTTAAGAAATGCAAATGTATGCGGTTTTCTCCACATCTGCCAACCAAATTATCCTTAATTAGTTGTATTATAAATGTCCTAAGCTTAATTTAACTTAAATAAAACCGTTTTGCGATTTTCTTAAACGAAGGTTTACTTGAATTGAAGAAAGATTAATGAGAAAATGGACAACATTAAAACTACTTTACTTTTATCAAAAAGCTTAAAAATTGTAGTTATAGAATATCTAATCTTTTTTTCTTTTTTTTAAAAAGGACAAATATCTATAATATATTAAATATCACATCAATTGGGAATCATTTTTTAGACGATTCTAACCTTACTACAATTCAATTAAGATGAGTCTAATTGCGAATATGGAATTTGTATGGAAAGAAAATAAATTTTAAACAATTCAATTGTCTAGAACTTATTTGTATGGAAATTATTAATTAAAAGTGTTTGATTGATTTAGTTTTCAACTTAAAAAATATTATACTTATCCATTTTTTTATTGATGGGTAGATAAAAAAGAGTGGATAGAGAAGAGAAAGAGTGAGTGAATTATTTGAAAAATAAAAAATACATCTCCCCCAAAAAAAAATATCTTCCTTGTTTTCAAGGAAAATATGATCAGGTGACCAAAAGTAGGAAAATATTTTTAGTGAAAAAAACTGTCAATGAAACAGAACAAAAGTATAAAATTGGGTGGAAAAACACATTTTTCATGAAAAATATCGACAATCAAACGCACCCTTATTTCAATAATACCTTACTTTTCATTTTTCAATATGTAATAAATACTACAAAATTCTAGTCATGTATGAATTTTGTATTATTAGTTTTCAATTATTTAACATTCACATTAATTTAAACTCAATGAATCTTGATATATATAAATCTAGAGTTATTTTAGATGAATTTATTTCTATTCATGTATCTAGGAATTCTAATATTTGTTTAAATTAGATATTAGCAATTAATTCATATGTATCGAATGTATTAAAAAAGGTTGATCATTTATAATATTTCATCATCAAAAAAATTTGAATCATAAAATTTGAGTTTTGAGAGTACAATTTTTTCTCTTAATTTCTATCGTAAATTTTATTTTCTTTAATTCGTTTGATACTCATCAAATCCTTCCAACAAATTGGTATCAAATATTACTTTTGCACTTACAAAGTATTTCAAAATAACATGCAATGAACGTTCAACTCTGACTAGTGAATATTAAAAAGATGAGAATATATCCCTACAATATATAAAAGAGCAAAGTTTGTAAGTATTCATAATGCATCATCTTTGTGTCATATTGATGTCATATATATTAATTTTACCTTTTCATTTTTCCCCTCAAGCACTACGTAATTTTCTTCACACAAGTCAGGGTTTCTCCACACAAGCTCTCATACCTCTTTACTCATGTCTTTACACAACCATTCAAAGCTTGTCTTTTCTTCTCTCTTTACTATTTGTTGTTTAATTTCTCATGTCTTTTCTATTTGAATTTCCTTAAATCTTATTTTTCCCTCTTTTGTTTTCTCTCTCTACTTCTCAGATTCCCTTTCACTTTCTCTTCATTGTTGTTCTTACTGCCAGTTTGAAATCAAATCATAGGTAACAAAATCACATATTATTTTCACCGTTTGTTCTTCTTTATGATTGAGTCATCCTATATTCCCTTTGGTAAAAAAATTTTCTTTGAACTTCTTCATTTCTTCATATGATTGGAACCCTGTCTCCCAAATTTCAATCGATTTTGTCGTGTTCGCTTCTTCTTTTCATAAAATCCAAAAACCATACCGTTGCTGAAATCAGATGTGCGTTTTTAAATCTTCGATTAGGTGTGTTATGTAAGTCCACCAGTAATGAGGAAATGCTGCCATAGATTTTTAAATCTTTTTGAACATTCTGTTTAGATGTTCAAATGAAATATTGATTCCATTTTTGTGTATGTGGCAAGCTCAAAAACTAGTTATAGAATTTAGAACTTTAGTTATTTTGGTTATTATATTTAAATAAAGAAAATGAAAGACATGAATGCCACTAAATCGAAAATTAAAATATTAATCAACTTGAATTGTGCTTTTCTGAAATTCGTGGTAAAAGGATCAAGTCCATTGTTATATTTCTTTACTTCTCGATGGTTTGTAAGACGTGTGCATATCTTTGATCTTCAACTTTCATGTGTATTTTTCTTGTAAATAAATTATTGTATGATCAATCTTTTGACTTTTTGATAGCAATCATTTCATTAACTTTTATTATTATTTTTCGGCTACCCTTCATTTATTTTTTTTATCTCTGCACACACAATCTTGTAGTTGCCTTTAGTACCATTTGAAATCTTATGCTAAGTTAAGTAGCTGACAAATGAGTATCTATTGGGCAGGTAAAGCATGAGGAATTGTTTCACTTTGCAGAAGGAGTCATCACAGGGTTGAGAGTCAATGCTGATATTCGGAGGTACTCGTAAATATTTAATTTTCTTCTACTTTTTCTACATCCTGTATCCTTGAGCTATGTGACAAATTTTGTATGATTTTAACTTAGGGACATTATCATGTTGTGGATCCCTAAGTTAATTGAAATATATCCTGTATTACAAGAGAATTACTCATTTTCTTCGAGTGAAAGCTTTTTTTTTCCTGGGAAGAATGTGCCTAAGGTTTAACATAATGAGGTCATTTCAAGTACAACATTGCCATTTTTCTCAGAATTATGTTGCATTTGTGACATTGATAAGTTGATACAATTTACTTTTTGATATCTGAGATGATTTTCTCCGATNAGCCTAAGGTTTAACACAATGAGGCCATTACAAGTTCAACCCTACCATTTTTCTTAGAATTTTGTTGCATTTTTGACATTGATTAGTTGATACAATTTACTTTTTGATATCTGAGATGATTTTCTCCGATAAATGTTGATATCCGCAAATGATGAATGTATTATATTTTCTTATGAGTTTTAGGAAGGCATTTTGTGACATCAAACTTACAAATAAAATATAATTTTACTCCATTTAATTAAAGGGATTATTGTGTTAATAGATTTTTTTTAAGTAGGCCATATATTTCTACGAGTTTTGTATATGTTATTAAATGGAATCAATATATATTGCTTGCTCATGGAATTAATGATTCTTGTTATTAGATAATTGTCTCTTTTTGTAAGTTGAGAAATATTACAACTTAATCTTGTCTTCAACGTATTTGACTAAAAATGCAAGGACGTGTTCTAAAAATAAAAGCATTACTCTCCTCATTAATACCATTTGTAGGTCCATAAGTTATGTACTTGTCAATGGACAAAAAGGTAACTTATGCTTACCCAACTCAAGTTTATTACCTTCTACATTGATTTTTTCTGTTATTGTTCGCAATTTAAATGATGAGCAGATTCTAGATAGTACTGGCATGAGGGGTTTGGTGAATAATTTATAAGCCGAATTCTTATTGCAGTTGGCGGCGTTGGACTTCATAGTCTATACAGCTTTTGATGTATTTGTCATGACTGGCTCAGGAAATCAAGTTTCTTCTTTGGTAGTTAGTTATCGAATCTATTATGGTGGGGGAGAAATGCTAACTATACGGCCAAACAAATACCGACTTGCAAACATTTACCATCTTTATTTTTTTTACTGTCTATCACTCTACCTTCTCTGTTAACTTAAAAAATAATTTTATTGTTATGAAAAGTATTTTTGAAAAATCTTTTATTTGCTAAAAGTTTGTTATTGTATGTACAAACCTTAATCTCAATGCTGCATTTGAGGTGAACTCTATTTTCTTTTCTATTATTATTTATTTATTTTATGTTTCATTTTTGTTTTGTTCCCGATATACCTCTGGGTCTGAATTTGGTTACATCTATAGCATTTGTCATTCGCTTGATTAAATTTATTTATGATATGTATCTAGGGTTGTAAAATAACTGAGCGAGTTGAACTTTACTTGAGATTGGCTCATCTATGGCTTGTTCAAGCTTATCTTATTAGATAAAGGAGTTAAGCTAATAAAGGATTGATAAATGAAGTAAAAAGCAAATAAAAAAGTTAATCAAACTAAACTCATTTTTAACTCTGCAAAATAACTTGTTTGAGATTGGTTTAGAGATAAACAAGTCAATCTTATGTTGTACTAAATAATCAGTGGGCCAACACTAACTTGGATCAATTAATTTATGCTTCTATACATGTCAAGACTAGATGTTTTGTTTATTTATGTTTCAGTTTTGTTGATAATTATCTCTTTTATGGTGGTTTTTCATAATTAATTATGGTTTAAGTTTTCCTCCTTTGTCCTTTTTCTTGTTAGTAATTTTTTCATATTTTCTTTGTTACCTTTAAATTGAGTCGATATTGGACAAGGAAGATTTTACATTGGAAGAGCTTCTGGATGAAGAAGAGATAATCCGAGAATGCAAATTATTAAATAATTGCCTCATAAATTGTTATGGAACTTTTACTTTTCAGGTGCATATTTCTATTTATTAGTCTTGTCATCTATGTTATGGGTGTCTTTTTAATGAGTCATGGTTCCTTGGCAATCACACATTTACTATGACTTGTTGGTTTCACTTTTAGTTTTGAAGTTTTGCGAAGACAGTGTGAAATCTTATTGGTGTTTAGTTTGAGAGATAGAGCTCAGGTTGAACAGTTATTGCACTACATCATTCTGGAGTCTTCAGATGATGTAGATAGCAAACGAATGTTCAGACGTCAAATCGTTTAAATTTTCAAATCAAATTTATTTTTCCCCAAAATTGGTTTTATAAACATGAGGTATTAATTCGATTTACTTGGTTATTGATTAGTCACTGCAATAGGTCAAAAAATCATGATCTATGTTAAGGATATGCACACTAGATTTAACAAAAAAGTTGGAACTGTTACATATTATTTGATTTCCAATAGCAGTCTTGGAACTCTCGACCCACGATCTTCCATTGATTATGGGTATGAGGTTTAGTAATCGTTTTGAAACAGAATATCATTTTAACAAAATCACTTAGAAAGAATATAACAGTAATTGTGAAACAAATACCATATACATTGAGGTATTGTGCTAATTCATGATTCTATGGTTTAACTTTGATGAGAAATACTACAACAATTGAGGTATTAAGCACATATCATTAGTGGGGTATGTTTTATTATTTAATTGAACTTGATGGCCGTTCATCAAGTCATTCATTTTATTCATTTTTGGTAAAAGATGGAATAAATAATGCAATAGTCAAAAGTATGTATTAGAATTCTAAAAATTCATTATCTGGCTTTATTCGTTTTTTCTAGAAGCAAATCCAAGTCTCTATTCAATTGACAATGTCATTTTCGCTTCTTTGTCTCTCAAAAATTCAAACGAAACTTTATTTCCTGCTTCGTGAATGTGGATTTGGCTGCTGAGAGAAGTAATTTCAATTCTTTTATATCAAAATGTATGTATTGTTGATTTTTTACTGCCATAGGTTGTCGCCTTTCACTATATCATAAATTTATGACTTTGTTTCTTTTTTTCTGGTATTTTATTTTTGTTCTAGTAGATTCCTTGTTGAATATCATTCATTGACATATTTGTTACCATCATTTTGACATTTTAAATCTGATAAATGGAAATTTTAAAGTGTTTATACTGAATTGATGTAAGTGTAGGTGTTGATGATAGTTGTCCTTGAGATTAAATTAACTTCCAATATATTTTTGACACTTTAGATAACCTCAATTTTGCAACAGTTTGAAATGCTATGACAATGAAAGTGTACTTTCATATGCATGCCATAGATTAATGACTTCAAACTATTTGAATGATATCAAACCTGAATCAATAGAACTTTGTCATCATTGTGTAGTTCCTTTATAATTTATTTAAGAAACTTTTGATTTTTACGTACAAATGTTCAATTCAATAGGTGCTTTTGTTATCTGCATCCATTTCTGACCATATTAATTATCCATTACCCTAGCATAAGATGTTGTTGTCCGTAAAAATTTGAGTCTTCCCCTTGGTTTGACTTTTGTTTTTAGGTAGCAAGAGTATTTAGTTTGAGAAATCTGGTGCTACAGTTATTGATTTTAAATAATGAATCAAAATATTAGGAATTTACTTTTGCTAAATGTAGTGGTATTATGATTTTTTTCTTTACTTGTCATTGTCTAGATCGTTCTGGATTTTCTTTCATTTTCCATCTTAGTGTTATACTTTATATCTCTCATGCTTAAAATGATAGTTTTTATAGGTGTTTTAGTGGAGACCCTATGGAAGAAGAAGAAAAGACCGTGAAAGGTGATGATGTTATTATCTTACTGGACACAACACTTGAAGAATTGTATAGGGGGGTTCTTTGAAGGTAAAGGACGCCAAGAGACAATATCGAATATATGCAGTTTTGCACTGATTGGATTTTTGAAGGAATATGTTCGTTTATATATTTTTTTGTTCCTCGCTGTAAATTAATATATATTTTTGTTTGATACATGCTAATTATATCAAGGGTCTACCTCTATATTTGTATACCCCTTAGTCTATTTATTTTATGTTATGTCCACATTTTCACAAATTGAAAGTTTCTCATTTTAAATGAAACAAGAACTTTAGAATGGTGTTTTACATGGCATTGATGGGAACCTCCATCAGTTACTTCATTGATCTGTTGTCTAATTTTGGATTAAATTTGATTTCTCGGAAGGAGATATGTATGGATGATAAGAATTTTTGTTCTTCTTAGATTTATTGAGTTTATGTGTAATTTAATTATACTCTCAATGAAGTTGCTTCAAGTCTAAAGAAATGCGCGAATATGTAATCTAATGTAAAGTGAAACAATACATATTTATTTGACATTAGTTTGTCACTTCATTAAGTTGAATGCTAGGATGATAAGAATCCTTGTTCTTCTTAGATTTATTGGGTTTTTGTGTAATTTAATTGTGCTCTCTATGAAGTTGCTTCAAGTCTTGAGAAATGGGCGAATATGTAATCTAATGTAAAATGAAAGAGTACATGCTTTATGACATTAATTTGTCACTTCATTAAGTTGAATACAAACCATAGAACCAATGTTTTCTAACACAATAATCACTCTACATAATTAAATATTTAGATGTGAAATAATTTGTCCTTTTAACAAAAAATTTTCGAAAATTGTAACGGTAATCGTGCAACGCACAGTCTCCACTAGTATCCAATAAAAGAGGTACATGGTGTAAAAAATCCATGAAAAAACCATTTGCCAGCATTCATATGAATCTGCAAGACATGAGCCCGTTTATGCAAGACTTTCCCATGATATATTTCGGGCCGAACAACCCACTATTTCAATGAAAAGTGATATCTAGATGGGCTAAAACTATAAGGCTTAAGTGAACCCGACCCAAACTGTAGCACTGATATTGCTGATAGTGATCGGTGCCCTTGGTATTCTATTTAGTTTTTAATGATCAAAGATTTTAACAAGCGATCACTTTAATCCAAAAATTTCCACTCGTGCATTTTCTCGAATCGAACAATCTAAAGTAAGAAGTTAAAGTTTTGTAAATTTTACTGTAAATTTAGTCGTGACTGACACTAATAATATAGTGATCGCACAACTGTTTTTGACGCATACAATCGCACATTATTTTTCTTTAATGGTTTAACGAGAACGTAAAATTGTCAAGTCCTCCTATTTAACCTTATCCATCAAGTCTCTTTAAAATTTGTGTTCCCTTGGTGTGTGTCAAAAATCATGAAGATAGCAAATCAGTTCATTATTCAATTATTTATATAGTAATATAAGTTAATAAATTTTTCTTTCCCTCCAATAGATAGTAAAGTATGATTTTAGAGTTTGATTTGAGTTGTTAGTGGGATTGGTTGTTGGAGTTAAAAATGATGGATTTTAGGGATAGAAATGATAAATATACTTTTAGTTGATATTCAAATTTTATATGTTTGAAGCATAAACTTTATTCCTGATTTTTAATTTATTGTGAGATCTTCGTTTTATTATTCTAGCTTAATATATATGATATTTTACTTTATAGCTATTTATAGGGTCTTTCTATTGGAATTTACAAACTAGGAAACATTTCTATAGTGGGTAAGGATTGGATCTCACATCGAATAATTATACAATGTATAAGGACTTGAATTGTTATTCTTAATAAGACTGACATTTTAATATGAGTTCTTATCAAAACTCAGATGAGGAACCAGATCCGTGATCTCAAAAAATATTGTATTCTCCTACCCATATTGTCTCCGTTAACATCTCAATTCAAGCTCCTCTCAAACTCACATTGTCCTATAAATAGTAATATTTGTTAAATTGAATTATGGCCTAAAATAGTTTTAGCTTATTCAATGCCCTAGGAATTAGTAATAGCGAGTGTATCTCATAGTTCTAGTTCGAGGAGAAATGAAGAATGAATAGTTATTGAAGGAAAAAAAATCATATTGAAAGAGGCATTGATCGGATATCTCTTCTAACGAATTTCTTGATTGCGACGGCTATTCGAGACTTCATACTATACTAAGCAAATTCCCTAGAAGAAGAGCTTAAAGATGGCAAGCATGACAGTAAGTGTGACCAGCGGAATGAAAACCGTGAATTACGAGCTTCCCCTTTGATGCAAATTAGTATGATAGTCTCGGTTTGGAGCCTCTTCTCTTAGTGTGCACAATTTGCTTACATGCCGTCTTAGGCACATCCCTCCTTAATTTCACACGAGCTTAAATGATAAGCTCTAGAATAAAGCTCATGAGCCCAAAAATGCAAAAATCTAAATCCATAATCTTTCTATTAAATTAGTTGTGTAACAGTCTCAATACGAGTGTTAATAAAATCCATACTGTCTCAGGGTATGGTAGACGAGTTTGAGAAGGTTATAACTAAAAATTCAAGTATGAGCGAAAAAATCAATTATGTAAAAAAATTCACTTAATAATATTTTTTTTTAAAATATTATTATACAAAAATAATGACAATTTTTTTGAAAAATCTCGTTACTTGTAATGTCTACTAACACGGTATAACACCAAATACTTGTTAGAACAATCCTCCCTAATTAACCTTACTACAATCTCTCCTAATTTTATTGGCCTTAGTCCTATCTCCTAATCTAAAATGATGTACCAAACGTTCCCTAAAGGAATACAATGGCATGACAAAATTTCTCTAATCCAAGAATTTGACTCCAATGCGTTGGATACAATTGAAAGTTAAAAAGGCATACAATTGAAAGTTAAAAAGGGTGCAAGATACTTGTGTTCTCACTCCTTCCTCACTCTCACACACCTATACATACCCTTGACCCATTCATCAGGGATGGTAAAAAAACTTGTTCAACCCGATACCCGTGGGGGCTCGTCCCATTCAATTGAAAGTCAAAAAGGGTGCAAGATACTTGTGTTCTCACTCCTTTCTCACTCTCACACACCTATACATACTCTTGAACCATTGATCGGGGATGGTAAAAAAACCCGTTCTACCCGATACCCGTGGGGGCCCGCCCCATTCAATTGAAAGTCAAAAAGGGTGCAAGATGCTTGTGTTCTCACTTCTTCCTCGCTCTCACACACCTATACATACTCTTGACCCATTCATTAGGGATGACAAAAAAACTCGTTCAACCCGATACCCGTGAGAACCCGCCTCTAATGGGAAGGAGATTACCTGCCTAATCGGGTAAATGGAACGGGGACGGGACGAGAATCATTACCCCTAATCGGGTATGGGGTGAGTACGAAAAACATAGTTCCCGCCCCATTTAAAATTAATTTCAAATTTAAGTTTTTCATCAAACAAAAATACTAGATTTATCATTATTATTATTATTAGAAAATATAAGTTGTTTTTAACAAATTAATAAAAAAGTAATAATATTTACTAACTAAATACATAAAATAAATGGGGCTATAAATGGGGCGGGGACCTGCACCGCCCCAATCCCGCCATGTCCCGTTCCGTCCCGATTTAATCGGGTATGGGAATAGAGTAAGGTAACAAAAATACCCGACGGGACAGGG
>CAIGRF010213165.1:17579-28745 GCA_903798235.1 Fraxinus ornus
GTGATGCTCTTAGAGACAGCGTTGAACTGGTGGTCGCAAGTGTTGACGATGGTCACAGATTAGACTACCTGTGACCGCATAATGGACTATCTGTAAACTTAAAATTTGACAATTTGAGACTAAGAATTAATCTGTGACCTGTAAGATTTTTGATCCGTGACCAATAAAATAATATGTAACCTATAATATTATTGATTTGTGACCTTCGTGACCTTCAAAAATTTTGATCTGATAAACAAATTGTGACCTATAAATTTTTTGAACTGTGACCTCGAAACAATTCGTGACCTATAAGATTTCTTATTTGTGACCTACAAAACTTTTGATTTGTGACCTACAAAATTTTTGATCTGTGACCGATAAACAAATTGTGACCTATAAATTTATTGTACTGTGACCTCGAAATAATTTGTAACCTATAAAATTATAATTTGTGATCGAAAAATAATATGTGACTAACTAAATTGTGAATCTGTGACCATATTATATAAATCTGTGACGGTCACCGAAACGGTCGCCGGAATAGTCACCGGAACGATCGTCAAAATAGTCATCGGAATCGAAGTGGTCGCCGGACGGTCGTCGGAGCATTAGTGGTGGTGTAGGTGGGATATATATATATGTCAAAAATCTGATTTTTGAAATGTGAAAGTTGTTTTCTTATTTTTGAAATTGTGTAAACTTAAAGTGAGATTTATGAATTTTTCCCCTAGAATTATCCATATAAAGTAGGCCTTCCTCGAAAGTCACCGAACTTCAAAAGCCCACCCAAATATAAATTGGGATTTGGGCCTCCAGTTCCAGCCCAAAATTTAATTTGTAAATGCTCGATTATTCGACTGTTTTTATAATTAGCATGATTTTTTAGTAGATAAATAATATTCCACTATGATGTCAATTTTGAATTTATTTAATAGCTAAAAGGATCTGATGCAAAAATGTATATATTCGTTAATTTTCTGCTTTTACAAGTACGTATTGGCCCTCACATTGTCATATTTCACAGAAAAAATATCATTATTATATATATCTCAATCCTACTCTACTCATGTTAAACGACTTGACTACAATATGTCAAAAATAATATTATTTATCATTACGATGATGAAATATCAGTAACGTGACAATCTATGTTAAATAATGGAATTGGGCAGTTCAATTTTTACGAGAAGAATGTGAGAAATATTGAATTTTCATATCATCGATATTGTCATATTCCGTCATTATGATAACAAATAGCATTAATCGTAGGATAATTCTCCATGTACATAATGGATTACATAGGCCCATGTAGAAGAAATCTGGTCGTAGATGTGAAGTGTGGAAAAGTCAAAAATTGTAGACTGCTGACGGATGCCCGACACCTGTTAATTATGTAATGTATTATGTAAATGATTAAGTACTTGTAGCATGATCCTTAATCGTATGTCAAATGTTTTCATTTGACTATAGTATAGCGCTTTCGTGAGCGATAAGAGCATCTCCAAGAAACTATATTTTTAAAGAGCATATTCTATCATTAGAAGAATATCTATAAATTTAGAGTGAAAATTTTGAAATATTCCAACAAACTCTTTATATTTAACACTTAATTTTACTACTCCCAAAAAATATTTACTATTTTTCTTTATCTTTTATTTTAAATAGCTTTTATTTAAATTATTTTATTGTTTTCTTACATTGAAAATTGAAATAATTTGAATGCACTTAATTATAGAGTGTGAGTTTGACTCTCCAAATTTGGAGAGTAAAACACTATCTAAATTAAAATGTTAATTTAAAGAGTCTCTTGGAACATAATTTTAAATGTTAACTCTTTGAAATAAAGAGCATCTTATGTTTAAAGAGTCTCTTGGAGATACTCTAAGCAGAAGATCTTCTCTAATTTTGGGAAGAATCATTCTACATATACAATAATGATTGACAATGTTTGTTGACAATCATGATTTAACATCATCACATTCATTCATTTCAAAAAAATTTAAAAACTGTTTTTTAAATCAATTGTCTAGATTTTGCCACATCAAACATTGTAAACAAATATTGTCAACAATCATTGTACAAGTAGATTAATTCTTTTGGGAAAGCAAGCGCCCCGTGTGAATCCTTTCAAGGCAAGAGGCGGCCATGAATCAGGGCCGCAGCTATAACAATGGTCATGTAAATTGCCACAACCATGATAGAGGAAATGGTCACCAAAAAAAATCGAAATAAGAATTTTCTTGGTGATGTGATTACCACCCAGTGTTATTAATATCGACTATATAAATCTTTGAGCAATGCTGGGATGTCAGGCCCATTTTGCCCGACCTGGTAAAGGTCCTATCACAAACTGGGGCTTGATGGGTTTTTTCGGGTGTTTTTTTAATGAGGTGGATCCCATGTGAAAGCTCATCTCTGCCAAGGCTTTTACAGGCCTGACAGAGCAACATTTTTGTAAATCTTTCTTCGCTATTATGTTGGTTCACTGCTACATCCTACAGTAATCCTAATAGAAGATTGCCCCCACGAAATACATATCACAATTCACTAGTCAAGACACTATAAATTAAGCTTTACACTCGCTGTTAACGTAGCAACTGACCTCTTTTATTTTGTGCGTCAAGGAAATAGATCATAGTTTTGGTCTCGTTGGAGCATAAGCCCAAGAACCAACACAAAATGTTTTAGCTTTATCTTGTCGTCTTCTTCAATAAATCCCAAGTCAACAACTACTTTGTCTTGGTTATTCAAATTCAAAAAGAAGAAACAAATAATTGCTGGTAGTTGTACTGTTAAATCGGTTGCCTTTTCTTTATCCTTAAATCATTTAATTCATATTCAAAACAAGCATGATATGAGCGTGCAAATTTAGATTTCAATGTCGCAGTTCACGAAGTAATGGCACTGGATAACTTGTCTGTGCTTTATTGTTCTTGAACTTACACTAACGAGGTTTAAATTTAGAAGTAGACAGATATACACTTACATTCATCATATAGAAATGTAACCCGATTCGTGTAATTTCATTGTGCGTTATAGCATAGAGACTTTCTTTTCCTCCTAAACAAAGTATCCAACAACATATGACGGATGTGTTTTCCACAATTCTACTTGCGCTAATCATGGGATCTTATAGCAAGTATCGACCAAAGGCCAACAGTCCAGAATTTAACAACTACATCTGTGTGCTTTCTAAAAACACGAATTGTGCGATGAAAATCCAATGGTAGTAGAACGCTTTATACAAACAATGGATTCGGGCTTATGGTGAAGAGGAATACAACTAGGAAATGTCAATAAATCAATCTGAGGATAACAAAACATGAGACAGGGCACCTCGAAAAATACAAGGAAAAGGAACACTGGATTAGAAGAATTCGTAGTCGAGACCTGTTTTAGTTACAAATCTGTTTATAGTGGAAATTCGTCTTCCTAAAATTAGAAACCTTCCTTCGAAAACTAAACGAACAAACAAGAAAAACCATAGAATACAACCAAACCCACAAAAAACAACACATATAAATAGAAATTTCATGCTTACATACATCACACGAATCTAACTAGTTGTGAAAATTAGGATATGTTTACCGTCTCTATGTTCTTGCTCAGCTCCTCCAACTTCTTCATCCTCAATTTCTCACTTTCGCTAACAAGCTGCATATCCTCAAATTCAAACCAGCAGTAGTAAGAATAATTGTTCAAGAACCTGAAAAGAATACAGAAATTGCTAACAATTTTTAGATTCCGCTCACCTCCATCAATCTTGTAATCAGCTGCACTTTTTCCTTGTTCTTATCATTGAAAGCCTCGAGAGCTTCTTTGTACTCTTTTTCCTGTTACAATTGCATTGAGTTCCAAAAATTAGATGGTTTATGTCGAATTTACTCAGCCAATAAATGAAGTACACAAATTAAATTGTCATAAAACAACATAAATGTGAGCATATTTGTTGGATTTCTTGAAAGTAGTGGCGGATATTATACCTTCTTCTGGCAAGTCTGTCCCAGTGGTTTTAATTCCTTGTTCACTGTATCAATTTTTTTCCTAACAACAGCAACTTCTTTCTTCATAGGATCTGCTAGCCCCTCTAGTTCCTGGTCATTAATTTACAGTTCATTCAAGAAAGTGAGTAAGGGCAACTGTTAATTTCCCATCTAATTATTAAAAACATATATTCAGGGGATTCATTTCAGGTACTTCGCCCAATTCAAAGACAATCTCAGATTTATCATTTTGGATGAATCTGATATAAAAATACAAGACCATAAAACCAGAAAATGGCTAATTTTAAGGGTTGAATTAATTAGCTTGTAAGGTGAGAAATTAAAACTCCATAAATAACAAGAAACCCGAGAAGTGAATAATAAATCCTGCAACAGCAAAAATGTCCCCTTGATTATTTTGGGACGAAAACCTTTTCTCCTAAGACGCTGTCAGAAATTTTGAAATCAAGGTTTTAATTCAATGGATAAGCTCAAATTTAATTCTCCGACCTGAATCTCAAAACTAATTAGTAAAGCATATGAAGTTTAACAACTAAAATTGTTTGGAACGCATGAAAAATTATGAAATACCCGCAAACAAAATGAATTTTCTTGTCCAAAAATTCCACTCTTAATTTTGGAAAAAATTAATAATTATCATAAGAAACATATAAAAAAAATTAAGGGTTTGTTTTTTTTTTTACCTCACGGATGGTGGCCAAACGCTTAGTTTCTTCTTCAATACGGCCCAACTGTGCTTGAACTCTCTCTTTGACCTCAAGCTTCTTCTTCTCAATCTCCTCCTCCTTAGCCCTAAAAGTGGAAAGTGCAGATTTGGTCATCTCTTCGTCTTCTTTTGTTAAGGTTCCATTGAAACTCAGACTTCCAGAAATCTGGCCAGATTGTGTGAGAGAGAGTTGGCTCTCTAGTGTCCTCTGAGTTTGAGTCATTTTTCTGCAAGGGTAGCACGGAAAACCCTTCTTCTTTCTTGAATTCTCCTCTTTATTGAGAGCTTCTTTTTCCAGCTTCTTTTTTTCTCTCTCTTGCTTTTGCTTACAGAATGATGTGTGGTATGGGGGTGCGGAGAGGTTAGGGGTGCTTATGAACGAGGCTGGCTGACTGGCTAGCTGGCCGGCCTGACGTTTAAAGTTGTCAGGCCAGCTTAGCCAAACTCCATGACCCACAATATAAAATTGAACCAATATCTTTTATACATATACGACTCTACATCTTTTGTTTGGATTATTCTATTTTATCATAATGAGTTATCAAATGTTTTACCGAATCGCCACATGGCGGCTCCCTATTGGGAGGGAGCCTGCGGGGCCAAGCGCAAAAAGTCCTTTTCACTTATTTTCTCCCTTAAAACTATGAAATGACGAATATATCCCTCTTTAAATAAAAAAAAAAAAAACTAATTACAACCACAGTCCCAATTTTTTTTTTAAAAAAAAAAGTGCAAATAAATTATGAAAAGGGTAATTAGTACATAATGTCCCTATCTTTCACCGTTATTGCGAAAAAGTCCTTACCTTTCACTTTTGTTTTTGACATTTTCACACTTAATTACACAATTGATTGCGTAAACCATCATTGCTATCTATTTTCATCCAATTTCTTAATAAAAAGTTGTGAAATGATGAATATATCCTCCAATTTAAATAATTAATTGTAATCATAGTTTCAAATTTTTTTTAAAAGTGCAAACAAGTCCCCAATGAATTATTAAAAAAATTTAAAAAGAGCAAATGAGTCCTAATTAAATTTATTTAAAAATTAAAAAATGCAAACGAGTCCCACATAAATTATTAAAGAATTAGAAATTAAAAATATTTTTTATTTAAATATGAGAGTATATTCGTCATTTCACGACTTTTATTGAGAAATTGAATGAAATTGGATAGAAATGATGGTATGTGCAACCAAGTGTGTAATTAGGGGTGAAATTGACCCAAAAAAAATATGAAAAGAAGAGACGTTTTTCACAATAACGGTGAAAAATAGGGGCATTATGTACTAATTTTTCTTTTAATTGTGATTTATTTGTGCTTTTTTTAAAAAAAAAAATTGGGATTGCGGTTGCGGTTGCAATTAGTCTTTTCTTTTTCTTTTTATTTTATGTAAAGAGTGAGGTATATTCGTTATTTCATAATTTTTAATTGAGAAAATAAATGAAAATGACATTTTGCACAATGAAATGTGAAAATACCAAAAATGAAAGGTATGGACGATTTCCACAATAACAATGAAAGGAGACGTTATGTGTTAATTACCCAAAATTGTTTTATTCTTACCTTTCTCATCTTATGAAGTTATATTTTATTTTTCAAGTTAGGTCAGTTTCTAGAAAATTAGAAGTGAGATATGTTTTCACGAAAGTCATCTAACAATTTAAAGGAAATTTAGATTTCTTTTGGTGTTGTGCAATCATATTGAAGTGTTCACCTTTCTAAAAGGTAGGATAGAATTAAACAACATTCTCCACTGCTATCAATTGCTTTGAGTTCATTTTCCATAAGCAAGATACTTAATGCATTCGTTATAGCACCAGATGGGACAATACGTACAATGTCATATCCATTGTTTGTGGCTACTAGGGTATTTGATCATATCGCTCCCTTAACTTTCGTCTTTCGGTGTTAATGTCGGTTCAACAGAGTGCTTTTATCGGAGTTTTTCTTCTCCATTACATCGATCCACTGAAAATTCCCTCTTACTCAACAATGATAGCTTAAAGTGAGATTGTAGGGGGGGGGGGGGGGGGGGGGGGTACGNCAGAAGAGGAAATCGCAATGCATCTTGCTCAGCAGGCGTAGCTTGGAGTGAGAGTGTAGCGGGGGTAAGGTAAGGAAAGTGGCCGCCAGAGAGGAAGCAAAACCGACCACACAAACGCAACAAAGTTAATATGCACCGGAGGACGCCAGGCACCGTAGGTAAGTTTACTCAAAGCAATAACGGTAGGACCAACTATGCAAATTTCCAAAAGGTTAATATAATAATTTTAGTGCTAGAAAAGCACGAGTGAAATGACCCAACTACCAACCACTAAATAAAGCATGACAACAATTTCCCTTTACGGAATGAATGTGTCATACCATGATCAAACCTTTGTCTTCACATAAGTCATACCTTCCTCTGCATTCATTCAGAGTTCTTTCTGTTTTTATTTTTATTTTCAAAACCCACCATAACTCTGCCCAATACATAGAGGTCGGACCAACTCGACTCTATAGTGTATACAATCTCGCTTCCGCTTTGTCCACAATTGCTCTCGCTGGGGTTTCTCTCTAAGGCAGAAAGCTCTCCAGTCGATGTATTTTCACATCCCACAGTTTTGAGAGATCTCTTAACCTTATTCATCTTCAATGCAAGATCGTTCAATCAGTGAGCTATTAAAAATAAATAGGAAATTCTCGTAGCTTTCTACTTGTAACTATGAGCCCATTAAAGATATATTTGATACGTTAAATATAAAATTGAACAAAATATCAAATAAATCCGATCAACGATATTGCAAAGCAATTTGTCTTTGGCTGTATGCAGGGGCGGACGCAGAACATAAAAGTTAGGGGGCACAATCGAACTTGTAAAGAAATTGGGAGAAATTTTACACTCGAAAATTTACGTCCAAAAAAAAATCATATCTCATGTAATTTTACATCCGAAAATTTACATGGAATATGACTTTTTCGGATGTAGAATTTCGAAAAATTTTGATGTCATATTCTATATAAAGTTTCCAAATAAAATAATGAAAATTATATTGAGAAGTTTGTATCGCAAAAATAGTAAATATTAATGAAATAATTGAATTTTTTTTAAAAAAATGTGAATTAGACGTTTTTCTTTAAGACTCACGTTTAACGTATTTTTAACTATTTTCGATATATATTTGGACTATTCAATAAGTCCATAATGTAGTTCTCGAAATAAGTTTTGAGATGACATAAACAATTTGTAGATTCGATTAGCGTATAATCGTTGGAGAATTTTTAAAATTAACATGTTATCGAAATTCAAATTTATTGTGANGGGGGGGCATGAAAGATGAGCCTGTGTTTTTAAGACAGTTATTCGAACATGGCAACTTCAACTAATTTTAGTACTTCCTCCACATGGGTTGGCTGGCAAAACATATAATTTACGTGCCAAAAAAACATAATGTTAAGAGAACATTAACTATAATTTTGTGTGGATTAGGTAATACAGCATTTCGTAACGCAATCTTTTTGCCTGCCCAAAACATGGACAACTTGGCATGTGGACATGATTGCAGAATATTTGTAATTATCTGAATATATTTTTCTTTGGCAATAATTGAATGATGAATCAAATTATATAAGTTTGAAAACTATGGAATTAATATTTTTAAACAACTTGGAGAAGAAAGGGTGGTCGTGATGAGTTGGGCAGTTTAGAGTACGGATTAGGTTGACATTAAAAAGCAAAATTATCATTCGTTTTTATCGAGAAAACAAATAAGGATATCGTAATTGATAAAACCCTATCAATCCCGCGGTCCTGAAGTTAGCCCCCACATCAAGCTCAACTGTCTCAACATGAAGTCATAATCATAGTCTTGATCAAGAGAGTTTGGAATCTAGACCACTTGAAATTTGATGTATACCTTTGTTGGAATGATGGATAGATTTTTAGGGGTAGACGATCCCACAATTTTAATATTTAGAAGGAAACAAATGAGGATTCCATGTTGATTTTAGTTTGTCTCTCTTCTAAAATGTTTTATTAAGGTTGCACCGAATAGTAACTTTTTAACTTTATACATGAAGCTATCTTGCCTTTAATGAGTGGGTAGTGGTGATGGTGATTTAACTTTTTAAAAAATTTCATGAAATTTCTAATTATTCCAAATTGATTATTGAACTTAAAACTTTATTTAAAGTTAACACAAAACTAAAACATTTGCCCCCCGTTTGATTTAGTTAAAACTCAAATTTGAAGTAGATATTGATCAGAATTTATGAAAGATGTGGTTAAAAATCGATAAAAGTTGTGGATATCATGGAATGTATACTTGAAAAAAAAAAATGAATTTTAAAAAATGAGAGCCAAACATGAATTTCTAGTTACTATGTCGGTGTTTGTTTAGTTTGACTAACAGAAGAACTAACGTGACAACCTAATTAACAAATAACTAGATTATCACGTCAATATGTCGGTCAAAATCATATATATAAATTGACTTAATCAACATGAAAAAAATAAAAATAAGTTCGGTAATTAAAATGAATGTCATCAAGATTAAGACCTAGTTCAAGTTGTATCTGCGAAATCTTATGATATTAATAACCTGAATTCGAGTCTCATTTAGGGGAGAATGATGAAATTAAAACGTCGTCAAAAGTACAAAGATCACACGGAAATTTTAACTTCATTAATTTATCACTTTGAAAAAGAAAAGTAATATTGAAAACTCAATAGGCGTTTTTATTTTATCCCTTTAGAGAGGATTGCTTAAGCATAAAGTTAGGCATGGAGTGTAGAGAAAGTTTTAGTCAAAGAAAATAATATATCAAAGGCAGGCTTATAAATTTAGCAGAAAATTTGGACATTTGGTGCGTTGGCTAACCTTTTGACAAATAACAACAACTTTACAATTTGGACACCAAAAGAAGATTCTCCTTTAAATATATAAACGTATTGTATATATACTACTTATATCTTTTTGCTTTATTAAATCCATTATTTTCTTAATACATTCTAAAATAATTAATTTCGTTTTTCATTTTTTTTTCCCATTTTTGTGTGGGTGGATTGACAGTGGAACGGGTCACAGACTTGACTATGTCAAGAATTCAAGATTCAGGGTGTGTTTGTGCCATATTATTTTGGAAAAATGTATTTTGAAATAGTAAATTGATGAAGAACGTGTGGTTGAAAAAGAAGAAAAAAATATTGATGTGATAGAAAATATTATTTTAATGAAAAATATGTGATTGAAAATGAGTAGAAAAATGAGAATGAAATTTTTAATGTTGCTCAAACAGGGGCTCAATATCAATTTATCTTTATATTAATTACGATTAGGATGAAACTTATATAATATTGAATCGGTCTATAGATACAGGAAATTGGTACAGGATTGGTACAAAAATTTGAAATAGACAACACAAACAGATTCAAAGATGGGAAAAAAAAAACACACACACACACACAACACACAGAGATGCACAAGATGCGGCGCTATACAAATTCTGTACTTAGGGAATAAATCTATGATATACGATTGTGCAAGAAATTGTTAATTTTTATTGATTTTTATACATCAAATTAAATATGACTATATTTTTGGTTGGTAAACGAGATGAAATGAACATATTTTATCAAGGATATGTAAATGTATGTGAATATAGTTGTTAATTCAAGTCAACAATAAATTGATGTATTCATTTTAAAATATTTATTTATATTCCTCTCTCTTTAACAACTTGTGCTAGCTACTTCCTTATAAATATTAATATTATTTTTCAAAATGCTAAAATTTATTTTTAATGAAATATAGTTTAATTAATAAATTTTATGAAAGATCGTATGTTCTAACTAATTGAAAGCATGTGTGTCGCGCATTTTAAAACATATAAAATGGTAATTGTTTTCTGAATTTAATCATTTGTGGTGTCAGCTCATCCTCAATTACAAATAATTAGCAGAGATTTATAAGGAAAATACCAACAGCATAATTCTCTAATTAATTAAATATCATCACAATCTTAATAATCTGGAAAAAAGTATTTGTACAGAAAAAGAAAACCAGAATTGCACCAGATAAGAGATAAATGCAGGTCCCACCGTGTATATAAAAAGGAAAAAAAATATACGGGCCCCACGCTTATGTGAGTGATCTGGTGCAATTCTGGTGAAATGTTTTCTAGTTGTGCAGCAAAGTTTTAATAATATTTTGGAGGCAGTTAACCCTATCCCTAGGATGTATGACCTGACTCGTGATTAGGTCAAATAAAAAATAAAAATAAATTGTCACAAGTCTTGAACTTAATGGCTTGTTGTAAATTCCTATACAATAATAAATAGGGAAGAATACATAAATCCTACCTTTATCTTATACTATTTCAAAAATAACAAAACAACTTTCACATTTCAAAAATCAGAAATTTCACATATACATACACATATTTATTTATATATATATATATAAATATATATAAAGATAATTATATATATA
>CAIGRF010213182.1:1881-12475 GCA_903798235.1 Fraxinus ornus
TATATTATTTTCACACTTATAAACAAGTATTTCTTTCTCATTCTATCCAATATGGGACAAATAACATCCAAAAAACTCCTATTTCTATACAAACTCTCCAACAATACCCCACATTTGTATAGCAAATAGTGTCAGTTACAAGGTTTTGGATGGTCTGGAGAAAAACTAGATTTAATTTGCATCAGGATATGTGTCTTTTGGACTTGAACCTTCCTTAGTGAATACTTATCGGAGTTACTAGTGAATCAATGTATATAGGAGACATTGATCTGTTCACCATGTTTAGTAAACCAAGATAACAAGTATCACACATATCGAATCGTCACACCTTTCGAATCATACAGTTGTGTTCATTTTGTTCCTGAACAGTCCTCGATTCATAGGAGCTTTAGAGAATTTAGCCATGTCATTCTCATGAATGCGACCCCACATTACTCCTACATAGGTGACATGATGATTATGAATACCCTGCAATATTCTTTTAATATATTCTTTGTGTCATTAAGAATGATTAATCATTCACCCTTATCATCACAGGTAGCATACAGTTCTTATCATAGGAATGAACAATATTGTATGCTCTATTCTTTTGAGTTTTACTCAACTAATTTTCCTTTTTGAACCTAGAATTGGATAACCAAAAATGCTAGGTTTGGTTTCTTCCAAGTTACTCTTCATTGCATTGGCTTTAAGCCCATTCCCCTCGATAAATATAACACTTGCTCCTTTGGTATACCCTTTGTAAATTGATCTGCAATATTCTCCTTTGATTTCACATAATCAATGGAAATAATGCCGCTTGTGAGCATATGTTTTATAGTGTTATGTCGACGCTTTATATGCCTTGACTTGCCATTATATATATGATTTTTCGCTCTACCAATAGCTGCCATGCAATCGCAGTGCACACATATGGCTGTCATAGGTTGAGGCCATAATGGAATATCTTCTAAGAAGTTTTTAAGCCATTCCGTTCTTCGGCGATCTTATCTAAGGTTATGAATTCCGATTCTATTGTAGAACGTGCTATACACGTTTGCTTTTGTGATTTTCATGATACTGCAGCCCCTCCAAGTGTAAAAACATAATCACTTGTAGCTTTTTCTGTATCATTTGAAATCCAATTTGCATCACTATATCCTTCCAAAACTGGAGGATATTTTGTATAATGCAATCCATAGTTCATTGTATATCTTAAATATTTCAATACTCTAATTAAAGCTTCCCAATGAGCCTTTGATGGATTGCTTGTATATCTTGCTAATCTATTCACATAATAAGCGATATCCGGTCTAGTACAATTTGTAATGTACTGTAGTGTACCAATGATCCGTGCATATTCTAGTTGAGATATACTATCTCCAACATTTTTCTTCAAGAAACTTTTAGGATCAAATGGAGTACTAGACGGTTTGCTATCAAAGTGTCCAAACTTTTTAAGTATTGTTTCCAAGTAATGTGATTGGCTAATTATATATCCATCATTACTGCTTTGAATTCGAATTCCTAAGATAACATCTGCTTTTCCCATGTCTTTCATATCAAAGGTTGAATTCAATATCCTGTTTGTGGAGTTTATAACATCTAAGTTTGGTCATATGATGAGCATATCATCAACATATAAACACACAATTAAATAAGAACCATTGTCAAACTTTTTGATGTAAATACATTTATCACATTCATTGATCCGAAATCCACGCGATATCATGGTATTATCGAATTTTTCATGCCATTGCTTAGGTGTCTGCTTAAGTCCATATAAGGACTTTACAAGTTTACACACTTTCTTCTCTTTCCCTTTTACCACAAAACTTTAAGGTTGTTCCATATAAACTTCTTCATCTAACACACCATTAAGGAATGCGGTTTTTACATCCATTTGGTATATAACCAAATTGTAAATAGCTGCAATAGTAATTAACATTCTTATAGACGTAATCCTAGTTACTGGTGAGTATGTATCAAAGAAATCCAACCCTTGTTTTTACGATAGCATTTTGCTACCAATCGAGCTTTATATTTATCAATAGTACCATCCGGCTTCAATTTCTTTTTGAAAACCCATTTATAACCAATCGGTTTACATCCCATGGTAAGTCTACTAATTCCCACGTATTATTTTGTAAAATGGATTCAACTTCATTATTTATTGCTTCTTCCCATTACATCGATTTAGATTAAGTTATAGCCTCTTTATATGTTTGTGACTCAGCTTCAGTAAGAAAGGTATAGTAATGAGGTCCAAAGTCTTTTGCAACTTTGTTTGTGACTCAGCTTCAGTAAGAAAGGTATAGTAATGAGGTCCAAAGTCTTTTGCAACTTTGTTTGTGACTCAGCTTCAGTAAGAAAGGTATAGTAATGAGGTCCAAAGTCTTTTGCAACTTTGTTTGTGACTCAGCTTCAGTAAGAAAGGTATAGTAATGAGGTCCAAAGTCTTTTGCAACTTTGTTTGTGACTCAGCTTCAGTAAGAAAGGTATAGTAATGAGGTCCAAAGTCTTTTGCAACTTTGTTTGTGACTCAGCTTCAGTAAGAAAGGTATAGTAATGAGGTCCAAAGTCTTTTGCAACTTTGTTTGTGACTCAGCTTCAGTAAGAAAGGTATAGTAATGAGGTCCAAAGTCTTTTGCAACTTTGTTTGTGACTCAGCTTCAGTAAGAAAGGTATAGTAATGAGGTCCAAAGTCTTTTGCAACTTTGTTTGTGACTCAGCTTCAGTAAGAAAGGTATAGTAATGAGGTCCAAAGTCTTTTGCAACTTTGTTTGTGACTCAGCTTCAGTAAGAAAGGTATAGTAATGAGGTCCAAAGTCTTTTGCAACTTTGTTTGTGACTCAGCTTCAGTAAGAAAGGTATAGTAATGAGGTCCAAAGTCTTTTGCAACTTTGTTTGTGACTCAGCTTCAGTAAGAAAGGTATAGTAATGAGGTCCAAAGTCTTTTGCAACTTTGTTTGTGACTCAGCTTCAGTAAGAAAGGTATAGTAATGAGGTCCAAAGTCTTTTGCAACTTTGTTTGTGACTCAGCTTCAGTAAGAAAGGTATAGTAATGAGGTCCAAAGTCTTTTGCAACTTTGTTTGTGACTCAGCTTCAGTAAGAAAGGTATAGTAATGAGGTCCAAAGTCTTTTGCAACTTTGTTTGTGACTCAGCTTCAGTAAGAAAGGTATAGTAATGAGGTCCAAAGTCTTTTGCAACTTTGTTTGTGACTCAGCTTCAGTAAGAAAGGTATAGTAATGAGGTCCAAAGTCTTTTGCAACTTTGTTTGTGACTCAGCTTCAGTAAGAAAGGTATAGTAATGAGGTCCAAAGTCTTTTGCAACTTTGTTTGTGACTCAGCTTCAGTAAGAAAGGTATAGTAATGAGGTCCAAAGTCTTTTGCAACTTTGTTTGTGACTCAGCTTCAGTAAGAAAGGTATAGTAATGAGGTCCAAAGTCTTTTGCAACTTTGTTTGTGACTCAGCTTCAGTAAGAAAGGTATAGTAATGAGGTCCAAAGTCTTTTGCAACTTTGTTTGTGACTCAGCTTCAGTAAGAAAGGTATAGTAATGAGGTCCAAAGTCTTTTGCAACTTTGTTTGTGACTCAGCTTCAGTAAGAAAGGTATAGTAATGAGGTCCAAAGTCTTTTGCAACTTTGTTTGTGACTCAGCTTCAGTAAGAAAGGTATAGTAATGAGGTCCAAAGTCTTTTGCAACTTTGTTTGTGACTCAGCTTCAGTAAGAAAGGTATAGTAATGAGGTCCAAAGTCTTTTGCAACTTTGTTTGTGACTCAGCTTCAGTAAGAAAGGTATAGTAATGAGGTCCAAAGTCTTTTGCAACTTTGTTTGTGACTCAGCTTCAGTAAGAAAGGTATAGTAATGAGGTCCAAAGTCTTTTGCAACTTTGTTTGTGACTCAGCTTCAGTAAGAAAGGTATAGTAATGAGGTCCAAAGTCTTTTGCAACTTTGTTTGTGACTCAGCTTCAGTAAGAAAGGTATAGTAATGAGGTCCAAAGTCTTTTGCAACTTTGTTTGTGACTCAGCTTCAGTAAGAAAGGTATAGTAATGAGGTCCAAAGTCTTTTGCAACTTTGTTTGTGACTCAGCTTCAGTAAGAAAGGTATAGTAATGAGGTCCAAAGTCTTTTGCAACTTTGTTTGTGACTCAGCTTCAGTAAGAAAGGTATAGTAATGAGGTCCAAAGTCTTTTGCAACTTTGTTTGTGACTCAGCTTCAGTAAGAAAGGTATAGTAATGAGGTCCAAAGTCTTTTGCAACTTTGTTTGTGACTCAGCTTCAGTAAGAAAGGTATAGTAATGAGGTCCAAAGTCTTTTGCAACTTTGTTTGTGACTCAGCTTCAGTAAGAAAGGTATAGTAATGAGGTCCAAAGTCTTTTGCAACTTTGTTTGTGACTCAGCTTCAGTAAGAAAGGTATAGTAATGAGGTCCAAAGTCTTTTGCAACTTTGTTTGTGACTCAGCTTCAGTAAGAAAGGTATAGTAATGAGGTCCAAAGTCTTTTGCAACTTTGTTTGTGACTCAGCTTCAGTAAGAAAGGTATAGTAATGAGGTCCAAAGTCTTTTGCAACTTTGAATTTTTTTCCCCTTCTAGGTTCTTTTTCTTTCCTTTGGACAAATGATGTGTCTATATTTGGCTCAAAGTCCTTTTCTCGAACAACAGATGATGGAACATCATCAATTTCATGACTTAAATTATGTATATTTCTTTTATTATGATCGAGTCTTTCTTTATATGGGAAAATATGCTCGAACCATTCAGCCTCATTAGACTCAATAATGGTATTTGGTTGAATTTATGAAATTCTAGATTTAATAACTAGAAATCGATAAGCTGCACTATTATTGGCATAGCCAATGAATGCACAATCAATTGTTTTAGGACCAAGTTTTACTCTCTTAGGTAAAGGAACTTGAACCTTTGCTAAGTAACCCCACGCTTTCATGATTTTGTAACTTGGTAGCTTCTTGTTCCATTTTTCATATGGAGACTGATCACTTTTCTTTGGTGGGATTCGATTTAAGATAGTATTTGCAGTTACTATAGCTTCACCCCACATATTAGGTGGTAAACCAGAACTATAAGCATGGAATTCACTTTGTTTTTCAATGTTCTATTTTTACGTTCAACCACCCCGTTTTGTTGAGGAGTGTAGGGAGCTTTCGTTTGATGTACTATTCCATGATAAGTACAAAATTCTGCAAAGGCATTCGATTCATATTCTCCTCCTCTATCCGAACGTAGTAATTTGATCTTCTTATCTAACTGATTTTTCACTTCTGCTTTATATGTCTTAAACATATTCAAAGCTTCATCTTTAGTGTGCAACAAGTATACATAACAATATCTACTACTTTCATCTATAAAAGTAATATAATAATTCTTTCCTCCACGAGTTGGTGTTGATTTTAAATCACCCAAATCTGTATAAATTAATCCCAATAATTCGTTTGATCTAGTAACAACAGATTTATATGATTTACTAGTAAATTTTGACTCAATACACGTTTCACATTTATGCATGTTATCCATAGTACAACTAGGCAACAAACCAAGATTAACCATTCCATGCAAAGATTTAAAATTAACGTGTCCTAATCTAGCATGCCATAGTGTAGAAGATTCAATCAAGTAGATGGAAGCCTTATTTATATTACTAATAGCAACATTCTCAAGTACATTGAGTTTAAAGAGCCCTTCAGCCAAGTAACCCTTTCCTACAAATGTTCCCCCCTAGTAAGAACAAATTTGTCAAATTCAAATACAAGTTTAAATCTCTTCTTACTTAGAATGGGACCAGAAATAAGGTTTTTAGTAATAGTAGGAACATGTAGTACATCTATTAGAGTAAGTTCTTTTCCAGAAGTTAATTTCAGAACTACTTTTCCTTTTCCAGCGACATTTGAAGTAGATGCATTGCCCATAAACATCTTTTCTTCACCATTGTTAGGAGTGTAGGTTTCAAACATATTTCTGTTTCCACAGATGTACCTTATTGCACCGGTATCCACCTACCAATCCTTTCTATCAATATCATATTAACTTCAGATATAACACCAGCAAATTCTTCAGCCACATTAGCCTGGTTGTTGTTGTTGTTGTTGTTAGTCGCAGGATTTGATTTCTTGTGGTGGTAATTTTGTGCTTTATGTCCAGTTTTTCCACATACCCAGCAAGCACCTTTGATTGCCTTGAAATTCTTTCCTTTTGGAACAAGAACACTTGGACCTTTGCCTTTGTTGTTGAACCTTTTGTTCTTTTGAAATTTAGACTTAGGTTTGGATGATTTTCCACCCTCAATAACATTGGCTTTGGCTTCGAACACTGAAGCATTCAACCCTTCACTTTTTTGGTGATCTTCTTGAACCCTTAGTTTGAGAATTAGATCCTCCATAGACATATTAGTCTTCATGTGCTTTAAATGAATCTTGAAATCATTCCAAGATGGAGGTAATTTCTCTATTACAGATCCGACAGAGAATGCCTTTGGTAGGTCCATTCCTTCTGCAGTAAGTTCATGGATAATAATTTGTAACTCTTCAACTTGATTGACAACAGCATTTGAATCCACCATTTGGTACTTTAGGAATTTCCCAATGATGAATTTCTTTGGACCAGCATCTTCGATCTTATATTTATCCTCTAGCGAATCCCAGAGTTCCTTTGCAATTTTAAAACTCACTGTGTTTCCAAGCATCGACTGCACTTAGTTGTTCTGCAGAAATATTTTCTCCTTTTGCCTTAGGACATTCTTCCTTGACAACATGAGCGAGATTCAATGTTGTTAAATAAAACAACATCTTCGGTTGCCATCGCTTGAAGTCCAACCCTTTGAACTTGTCTGGCTTCTCAACATGGGGTTTCACTTTCACACCAATCCCAGATTGTTCCATAATGGAAAAATTAAATTGAAAAAAAAAATGGAATTTCTGCTATAGATTGTTGGAAACAATTAGGAACTAGACAGAACAAATAATGTAACGAATTTATAAACAGAATACTATTATTGCAATATACAGATTGATAACAAAATTAATAAAAATAATATTGACTTGAATTTTAGATTGAGGTTAGCGCAACACTATGTCCTATTCCTACTCCTATGCTTGTAGTTCGATGAGCGTCTGCCACCAGGATTCAACAATCTATTCCAAGAATCGAGCACTTGATTCATGGTTCTGGCGATTATACTCAGTATTTTCTTCTCTCAGACAGAATTTTATGAAGGATTGAAATGCAGGATTTTTGTGTTTTCTAATCAGACGATTTTTCTACATATATATAGAAAATGAATAGCCTTATCCTTTATCGGTTGTGGTAAAAAGTTGTGTTGATCAGACACAACCATTCAGACAAAATTGAAAAAAGAAACATAAGGAGCCCAATCAAGCCCAAATTATATGGCTCAGGCCCAAAGCCCATTTGTGCGGTCTTTTATCCAACTTATTAAGTATATTATTTCCACACTTATAAACAAGTCTTTCTTTCTATTTCTATCCTATGTGGGACAAATAACATCCAAAAAACCCCTATTTCTATACAAACTCTCCAACAAATACGTTATAAATCCCTTTGAAAAATCTGATGGTTCAAGTTTCGGGAGTTACGATGATCTCACATATCAAGTTTCTCTTCTGGTTAATCATATATTAATTTTTTGTTCTTACAAGTTATAACAACACAGTTCTCTTTTACTCTGCAAAAACTGTCTTTAAATTGATTTTAGTTTCTCTTTTCTTTCATGATAGGAGAATTACGATGCTGCTCTTGGAGACATAACAATTACCGCCAACCAATCAACTTACGTGGATTTCAGTTTGTCATATGCAGAAGGAGGAGTTACTAGTGTCATGCCAATTAAGTATGAGGATCCAAATGATAAGTGGACTTTTTTAGAGCCCCTGACTAAAGAATTGTGGATAGTGTCCGCTGCATTTTATATCTTTACTGGTCTTTCAATTTGGATCCTCGGGAAAAGGGTTGGCACCAGTTCCAGGGATACCGTCGGTCAACATGCTGGCATGATTTGTTATTTTCCCTTATTTCCTGGTGATATATCCTTTTTTCTCTTCGTACAGATTATTATTATGCATGTTACAATGTAGTAATGCTTACCATTTCAAATTCTGGGTCATAAAATGAACTTTATGGACCTTGTGTCCACCTGCAGGACAAGGAATTCTAGGCACTTTAATTTGCCTGATTTTGGTGGGATGGGCATTTGTTGCATTTTTATAGATGTCAACTTACGCTGCTAGCTTATCGTCAAGAATAAAAGTGCAAAGGCTTCAACCAACTGTTACAGATGTGAAGGAACTTATTGAGAATGGCGATTGTGTCGGTTGTCAACAAGGATCCTTTCTTGTTGATTTCTTGAAAGGTTTAGGATTTTGAAGGATATAAAATCAGGACATTTAAGAATACCGAGGATTGCCATGAAGCTTTATCAAATAGGAGTAGCAATGGAGGTATTTCGGCATATTTTGACGTTATGCCTCACAAAAAGCTTTTCTTATCTCAATACTGCGGGAAATACGCAGTAGTTGGCCCTACCCATTGAACAGATGGATTTGGTTTCGTAAGTATTTTTCTGTCATCATACTGTTCTTGTCCTATGTGGGTCGAGTAAACTCCTCGACCATTTTGGTTCATGTTACTGATTATGTCATATTTTCTTAAAATCAATAGGTTTTTCCTAAAAGCTCGCCATTAGTTGCCGATATCTCTCGTGCAATAGTTCAATTGATCGAAAATGGTAATATTTTAGATATTGACGACTTGAAGTCCGTTAAACCAAAATGTGCAGCACCAGATACTGCCATCAAGCCAATCAGCGTTACATTGAGAACCTTTCAAGTACTCTTTGGCATCACAACAAGTGTTACTTTAACATGCCTCGGTGTTTCCTTGATCATGTACCTTTACCCGGGTGTCAGTTTTCATCAAATCATCTCAAATTTTTTTCTCAACACTGGTTCAAAAATTCAAGCATTATACAGAGATATTAAACAACAATTCATCACCTCTCGACTGGGACAATTTTTCCTTCAAGCATAATTTTCCCCATTTCGTCATTCATAAGATTGATGCCACCTCGGATTACATCACAGCTATTTAACAACCTTTTAAGATGATGATGGTAAACATTTACCATTTTTTATTTTTCAAGGATACTTAATTATCAACCTGTTCAAAATTTCAAAGAGTAGTTCTCACTCAAGAGTCCATGTGTTTAAACACAACTATACAAGTGGAACTAATTGATTGGTGTTTACAATATTGCCAAGATTGTATAGAGTTTGTATATTGTTTTTATATGAATAAAATGTTTTGAGGTGTCACTTGTGTGCATACTGTGTGTTGCCCTCTAAATGATCATAAAAAAACTCCTTGACCTAACTAGGATTTTCTTTCTTAAACTCGCTATTTTTCTGTTCAATACGGAGTAAGAAGAGAAATTGCTATTTGGAAGGAAACTATTTTAAATTCAGCATGCCTTTCTTCATCTCAGATTTGCCTATTTATAGACTTTTATCGAGGCATTTGGGGTAGATGGGTCACATGTGACAGTCTTCGATTGAATGACTTTTAAGTAATTCTATTATATATTCACATTTTATTCATCAACTTAATCTTTTCATTTTTGCTCAAGTATATTGATTCACATCGTGTATTTAAGGTCGCTAATGAGGTTTTTCCCTTATGAATGGCATGTATTTTTTGTCTTCTCCAAAAAACTTTGGACAATCCAAACTCTGATTTAAATTGAAGAGAACAATTGAATAAATACAACAAAAAAGTTACATTGAAAGAATCTTGAATAGTTGATTGAGGCCTTGATTGAACAATTCTTTGTCGACTACTTTTCAAAAAGTAGGAACAGTATTTTGTCTTCATCTTCAGCTGAGAGTTTGAAGTGACAAAAGATATTTTAATAAAGTTGATGATTCTTTTGTCAAATTTGATCCGTTCCTTTGAGCTGGCAAATCTTTGAGAGAATCAATCTTGAGTGATGAATACGAAATTTTCTTAATTCATCAAGATAACTTTGCTCATGTAATCATTTGGTCCTTTGAGTTTTTTGAATTTCTTCTTCAATGGCTGATTAAGATCAATTCCGTAGCAGTCATCTTCATTTTGATATACATCAAAGTCTGCTTCTGAACTTTCTTCAGAAGAAGAATTTTGAAATGAGGATTTTGAAGCATTTTCGGCAAGAGAAGCAATTTTTTCTGTCAAAATAGTCATATCCTCAGGATAAGAGTTAATAACCCATTCTTTTCAGGAAGGAAATTAGCATGAACTTCTTCTTGTTTCTTTGAAATTTGAGGAAGTCCTTCATTTTTCTTTTGTTGAATCCAGGAATCAACTGCTTTTGGACAACAGTTTGTTTCATGGAATTTGGAACACCATTTCATTTTGAATCTTCTAACAATTCTTTTTGGAGAATATTGATCACATGTCTTTTGAGTAACATCACAATTTTGAACCATAAAAAGTCCCAACAAAAAATCCATGAGACCTTAAAATTATGGGTTAATTGAAATAAAATATTTTCTTGAGGCACAAGAAAGTTATTTGCCTCATTTTAGAAGTGGTTGAACCCTTG
>CAIGRF010213191.1:0-11639 GCA_903798235.1 Fraxinus ornus
TTTACTTTTTAATTAAGTAAAACTGCATATTAATTAGCTTGCATGAACGTTAATAATGAAATATATTATTAAATGTGAAATTCTAATTAACTTATAATTAGAATTAATAACACTGAAATGTATAAAATGAAGATTGATATTAATTAAATGAACGTAAACGTTAATTAATTGAGAATTAATAATAGAAATTTCATACATTAATGGAAGCACACATGTGAAATGAATATGTCAAATATACATGTATATTGATAGTAACTAAATGGTTAAATATATGAATGTGAATATTAATTAATTGAGAATTAATAATAGTAAATTCATACATTAATGAAAGTACACGAATGAAATGAATTACGTGTACATTGATAGTTACTAAATAGTTAATTGAAAAACAGAAAATATGTTATTATTGAAATAATTAAATTATAGTAGGGCTAGAATTGTTCAAAAAGTTATTCTCGCTTGATGTGAAAAATCAAACGGATTCAAAATCTCCTATTACCTTCTCAAAAGTAATGACAAATGGACCCTTACAGATGTACGAAAAAAAAAATAAAAAATCAACCACACATTCATTAAAAGTCCTTTTATATCCATTATCCAAAGAGAATCGTGCTATATGAACATAGATGATGACTTAACACACGCACGCACACCTCGAAGGTCGGGCATTATTTTATTCACGTGGGACCCACGCACAATGTGAGGGTCGATCACTCGAAATGTCAACCATTTTCGGATAAAGTAACTCTACTCATCCAAAGAAGCGTCAATTCAAAAACTAAAACGTCAAACAATTAAGTATGCGTTTCTTCTATTGTCAATTATCGTTACACTTTACCAAACCTCTACTCAAACTCTTAATTTCTGTTTTTGACTTGCAAATCTTTCTAAGAAAGCAACCACCCACCACCACCACAAAGAAAATCCTCCCCAACACAAGTCAAGAAAATGACACCCACCATTTTCATTTGTCTCCACTTCTAACTAATTGTTGGCAAGGAAAATGAGTGTTATTACGTACTTTGATTAGAAATTAGCTAGAGATCGACCTATAAGAAAAAAGGTGTTCAATTTAAGGTTTAATTTAACGATAAGAAACATAATTACGTTCACAACTTAATTGTTTCTTCCATAACAACCTATCTAGATAAGTATTTGCTAGAATTTGTATATTATTACAAAGAAATTTGTCGATATGGCCCTTCTTACTTACTGAATATTCACCCCTTTATATAGATCACTAGATTGAAGTATGCCGTCCTAGTCATGTTATAGTACAATGTTTGACCTAGACCCTCGTGTCATCGTCCATTTTGGAGATATTTGATTGGCTGAAGAATTTGATTGTGAGGGGATCACCATGATACTTAGGCTGCGATTATCTTAGTCCCTATTTGGTACACATTAAAATTTTCATTCTCATTCTTCTACTTATTTTCAATCACACATTTTTCAATAAAATAATATTTTTCATCACATCAATAACTTTTCTTTCCCTTTCAATCGCATATTCTCTATCAATCTACTATTCCTGAATACATTCTTCCAAAATAATGTGGCTAAAACACACCTTTAGATCATCCCGACTTTTCTTTGATTGGTAACTCGGGGTGGCATTGCCACACTGGAGGAATACATTTTTAGTCATATTATGATTATTTATTCAAATGACGTCGCCCATCACCTACTTGTATGGATGGGATGACCTTGGGCCGACCTTCCTTGGTGCCTTGTTTGGCTTTTAAAGGAAAAAAAATGCTTTTTACCAATTTAGGTGAATTTCCAAGTAATTCGACGAAAATTTTCAGATCGAAACCAATAGCTATAATATTCTCACTAGCCAACTCCCGAATTAGTAAGCTGGAACCATCATTACAGAGACAAGATGAGAATGGACAAAAAGATATCATTGAACTCCATCTTTGGACATACACAAACGTTATTGATTCTAAATACATAATTTAATAAATAAATGAATTATATAAAAAAGTTAATTAATTAACAAAAAGATGGCCGGAATAATCTCAAACTACACCCCCGGCTAGATTTTCATTGATCAAACGAAGTCCAAACCACCATTGCCGCCACCGGTGAAACTGTTTTCCGACGAGGATGTGGAGAGGGTGATCAGGGCATTCAAATCAGAAACACTGTCCTGCAATGTCATTAGAAGATGTGATGTGCTAAAACTCATAGTTGGCTTTGTTCTTGGGACAATTGGAACTTCGCCCTCTCCTACTAGCATTTGGACCACCCCCCTCATTGTAGGCCTGGCCATCGGATCAGTGTGGGTACATGCCAACCCGATCAACAACACCCGTGTCATGTCAGCCTCGTCGAAACCATTCCCCAGCCGTTGATCGGCCGCCACCAACAGCCGTCCTTCTCTATGCAAACTCCACACCCATTCCACCAAATTACTACTCACACCAACTTTCCCAACACCAGTAGCCTCTTTTTCAATTGGCCTTCGCCCACTCGCCACCTCTAGCACCACCGCGCCATAGCTGAAAACGTCGATTTTCTCAGTCGCCCTTCCGGTTAACAAATACTCGGGCGCCAAGTAGCCCATTGTTCCAGCAGCCACCGTTGCATCAGGGGATTTGTCATGCTCAGTTTGCCTTGCCAATCCAAAATCACCTAATCTTGCAATGAACCCTTCATCCAACATAATGTTACTAGTTTTAATATCTCTATGAATCACTTGATTTTCACATTCTTGATGCAAATAAGCCAAGGCGGATGCCACCCCAAGCAAAATTTTCCTCCGATGAGGCCACGATAAGATCATCCTCGACTCGAATAATGCCTTATCAAGACTTCCATTAGGCATCAAATCATAAACTAACAAAATTTCGCCTTTCTCATGGCACCAACCTTGTAGCCTAACAAGATTTCTATGCCTAAGAGATCCAATTATGGACAATTCGGATAAAAACTCCGTCTTCCCCTGTCCGTTATGACTACACCTCTTCACCGCCACTATATCACCGGTGGCCGGCAATATCCCCTTATAAACTGTCCCAAATGCACCATAACCGATAATTTGGGTTGAATCGAACCCTTTTGTGGCAAATTTTAGCTCCTTGTAGCTGAATTCTTTGGGCATTTTGATCACATCGGAAGCCAAAGTATCAGATTTTTTCACCCGCTTGAATTTTTTGTTGTATGCCCAAATTACTATCAAAGTGCAAAATGCCAGAAAAAATGCGCCGGCGGTTACCACCCCAACAACAGCCCCGGGACCTTCTTTGCACAACTGCGAGTGACACTTCCCGCTAGTTTTGCTCTCATTCGACGTCTTACTATTAGCAGCAGGTGCTAAAGCAGGTGGCGGCGGGTTCGCTGTGTTCGCCGACGGGTTTATTAGAGTAGAGATTGGCGGCGGAGGTGGTGTCTCTGGCGCCACCACCGAATTGGAATTGGGATTTTCTTCGAAGGACGAACTGAAACTCCACCATTCAATGCTGTGAATCTCTGTACTACCCTGAGTAGATCCGGAGAACCCAACAAACATGAAATCATTGCCTACGTACTCGTTGAGATCAAGAGGGGCTGAGATAATGGGCTCTTTGGGCTTCAGATTAGAGTACGATACATAGACTTTGATTACCCGAGTAGACCCGGAGTAGTCGACCCACGAATTGATCAGGTCACCGCTCTTGAGATCGACGCCGATGGTCTCTAAATCACCCACCGGGTTTGAAACCATTGAGTTCAGATCCAACCCCACATGATTCCCGTTAATATCCTTGAATTCAACGTCCATTAAGGTATCAAACTCCACAGCCACGACGCCGTTTGGGATCCCCTTCGAGTCCATGACGCCCAAAAACCCACCGGCGTCGCCCACCGTCTGGTCGTCAGGCGAAATCACAAAAGCCAAACCGCCGCCAATGGAGGACGGATTCAAATTCATCACTGAGAATGAGAAGAATGTAGAGAAGCTCGCCAGATTCTCTGTCCCTGGCTGCCGGAACCTGATGGGTTTGGAGTAAAGAATCCTGCCAGCACCGGAATTCGGAACCGCCAGATCACGCGTAAGCCGCACACTCCCATTGTTCCAGTGGGCGTCTCCGAGTATCTTCAAGCTCGTCAGCGTTAGCGTTCCAATATCAAATTCAGTCGCAGAGAAAACGCCACCAGTGAAAATAAAAAACAGAAAAGCATTCACCAAAATTCTTGAGAAAAACCAGCCGGAAAATGACATCATTGCTTAACATACAGAACAAACTATCAGAGAAAAATGAACTCTTTTCGTATCTAATGCATAACTAACCAAAAGATCTGCAAAACAAATACAGAGAAAGAGAAGAAATGGGAGAGAGAAAGATAGTGTTAGAGAAGAAATCCAGGGAATTAAGAAGCAATATAAAGAAACATACGAAAATCGGAAAATGAATTATGCCAAGTGTAATTTTCTGACATCTTGTCTTACATCGTGTGGGGAGATTGTGTTGAATGGAAAAGTGCGTTTTTTTTAAAAAAAAAAAAATTGTCAATTATACATCGACACGTAGATATACATATAGGAATTGACATAATGTTAATCCATATCAAAATTGATGTAAAATAAGATTGCACAAAAATACCGGAGATGAGAAACCAAAGAGATAGAAGAAAACATGTGCCTGACACGTGTTAATTTAACGGTAATAATTTTTCGGTGTCATAAATTCGTGTGTTCTGACGTATGCAGTTTGTTTTTTTAGAGTTAGATTTTCATTGATGAAACCCTAACTTTAAGACATTGATGTAATAATATTATTTTCATTTTCTGTGATAATTATGTACTCTTAAATAATTTAATAAGATAATGTTCCAAAAATGTGATTTATTAATTTTCTTGATTATCATGGATGTTTGAATCGATTAAACTTTTATTTTTTGACTGAACAATTTCATTAATTTAATGAAGAATTATTTTAACATAGACACTTTTCTCAAAATACAAAAGAAGTTCAGTCTGTTTGATGACAATTAAAATCCAATTAAAATTAAAAATATGATCGTTATTGGGTCTCACATGTCTAATAAAAATCAACAATAACGGCTAGGTGTTTAGTTTTAATCCGATTTTAATCTCTACCAAACAGGCTTATTATCAAACAGATTCTAATTGTAATTTGAGACAAACGTGTTCATTATAATGTAAAGAAAATCCCAAGTGAAGTATTTGATGGGGATTAAAAATTAGATTTTAAGTAGATTGTGATTGAAATTTTTGAAATGTGTGGTTGAAAAGCTGTGGGACCTATGAAAAATATGGTTAATATTAATTGTTTGACTTTGATTTAGATTAAAATCTAAATTTAATCCAAAACAGATATGACCATAATCTGTTTAATTAATAATTAAATTTGAGGGTTGAGCTTTTCCGAAAATGAAAAAAAAAATTATCGATTCACCTTGTATTGATTGGTCAATGATTGTGAATTTCACGATATTGATCGAAGTTCAAGAATTGGTATTTAGCGTTAAAAAAAAATAATATTATGGCTAGCAAGTTAAAATATGCCCCCAATCGTCCACCATCCTTTTGAAAAACATCAAATTTTGGGACCACGAACGTAAAATATGTCGATCACTGTTTGGTCAATACTTGAACATAAAAATCCAAAGAAGCATCAAGACAAAACCACCCATCCCATTCTTAAAACACAATTTTCAGAAAGGCCCTTAATCAGTTGAAACTTAAGGAAATGGGTTCACCTTAGACTTTTCAATTATTTCTCGGAAAAGCCAATCAATAAAAGATAAAAATAAATAAATAAATTAGTCGGCAAAGACACAGTGTGACAAGTTCATAGTAGCCGCTACTAGCTAGAAACCTGGAATCATATGACAAGTATCTTTCAACAGGAATATAATAGTTGTACGGGTAATGCTACAGGTACAAAACCCATTACAAAATGGTTGACAAAATAGCCATATGGCGCCCTCCAATAGGGGGCGCCATGTGGCTATTTTGGCAACCATTTTGTACAAAATTTTGTACAAGTAGCATTATCCTAGTAGTACATGGCCAACCTGTACACGATCCTTAATTTTAATTATAAATACTCACGACTTTTAAATTATATATTTCATCAATTTTTATCAAAATTTGTTAAAAATATATATGATTTTAATCCCAACAAATATGGAATAGTTGAGACGAGACTGTACTTCTAATTTAATACTGAGAAAATTGTAAAAAAATGTCCACTTTTACATAGTCATTTGTAAACAATATATAAAATTTCTTCAATGTTCATTTTATTATAATATAGACCAAAATACCCTCATTAACAATTTTAAATGCCAAAAGGAAGACAAAATTGTTTATATAATTAAAAATTGTATGACCAATAATAACCTGATGCGTAACCTATACTACTCATTTTAAAATAGTATGTCAATTATGCATTAAATGTTCAATTCTCTCCATAAGTGGGTAAATAAAACATTTATAAAATGTCAAGAAACATACTTAAAATATTGAAAATATTGTGAAATGTAGAGAACTCTAATGTTCCGAACGAGATTTCGTTCTAAACAAATGAAGTGTTAAGTGTCAAGACAAACAGAGTCCAAATGTCGATAACAATTTTTGATTATATTTATGTTCTTGTATATTATAATCGATTATAGTGTTGTAGAACTTATTTTTTTCATAACATATATTATAATTACCCGTTTGATTTCATTTTTAAAAATTTATTTTTTTCTAAAATTCATTTTCAATCACACTTTAAAGGATCTATAACTTTTATCAAATTTTCAAACAAATATTTCATCAATTTTTATCAAAATCTACTAAGATTTTGAGTTTGAGCTAAACAAATAGGGGCTAATTAATATTTTGTCTAATACAATATATTATTTTAAAAGAAAAAAAAATAATATTTATTAAATCTCAAAATTTATAAAATTAGAAAGAAAAAAAAAGTGTAGTCCATATAGTAGAAAATATATTAATTTATTTAGGGTTAAATTTGATATTTTAACTACAGATATTGAAGAAGTTAAAAACAAATCTAAAATCAGTTTTCCTTAAGTTTACCAAATATTTAGAACATTTTTTTATTGGACTTCAAAATCAATCACAAACTGACAAACAGGACCTTAGCGATGTTGGGCACTTTCCTTTTTCTTTTTCCTTTATTTGGGGCCAATGAAAATTTCGTAACTTTGAAGGATTTTAATTTTTTGTTTAGGAAAATTTCGAACTGTCACTTCCGTATTTTGTGACGGTTGAAATGTTGTGTTGATTACATTCCAGTCATCAAAAGTCTAATACGTGCACATTCGTGTCGAGAAAATGTAAATTAGAACCTGTAACGTTTTCTCATAGCGGTAATAACAAGTAATTTTTATTGTTCAATTTCTATTCACGTATCGACAATCCCTTCTGATCTCTCCTTGCTCTTCTGTAAGTGGATTATTTTCTGATAAAATGAGTAGAGCCTTGGAGAATTGTTCATGAAAGTAAGCATTGTCAGCAGCCATCTTCTCAACAAAAGGATATGTATCAGGATCAGAAACTAGCTGTTGATCAACTAGCAACAGTCCTTTCTGACTCAAAATATTCTTGTAGTACATATTATCAAGCAACATCGGCGTAATGCGGTCGTTTCTTGCGTATTCGACGGCTTTCGGGTTGGGTTCTGGGGAAGGGCACCGGCGTTTGAGGTAGTTGGCGTACGCGGGGTCTAAGGTTGGATCCACTGTTGGGTAGATTCTGTGAACAATGTTCGTGCAATGAACTCGTCCTATGGAGTGAGCACCTGAACAAAAATAAATAAGGTTACACGTATATGATACATGCACGTATATAAACTAGGAAAATATTCGTGCTATGATCTTGTCCACTATCGGCTACATTTGTGGAAAATCTCTTGCATTGAGTACTCGTCCTATGTGGTGAGTGCATAAATAAAAGAATTTCAAACATTCATATATAACGTGTATGATATATGCACGATATATATACGTCTGAGAATTCAAGAGGTCAAGGGCACCGTACCTAGAAGAGCTACTGTTCCTTCAGTATCAATGCCAATTGATTGAAATCTCGAAAGAACTGATGGGATGCTGTCATTGTGGTTGGGGATGAAATCTCCGACTTCTGCTATATGACTTTCCTTGCTATCCTTTCGACCTGTCTTCATCTCGATACGTGGCCCACCTAACTACAACACGAGATGTCACAAAATCAGGCAAAAACCCATCATATAAAAATGGAGTTCGGGGCTATTTTCGATGGTCTTTGTCACTCGAAATCAAGAAAAATGCTGTGAGTAGAGATTTTTTCTATAGAATTCCGATATAGGTACCTATAGCGGAACTCCGAAATCAATGGTCTTAAAGCAAGTCCAAAAATTTAAACATACAAGTAAAATAAATTTATACCAACATGGCACCATCTCTTGCTGAAAGGGCCACAATATCAGCACAAGAAACTTCCATGGGACATTCCTTCTCAAGGGCATCTTTGATAGTGTTTATGTACTTAAAATTCCTCATTCCAAAACTTCTTGATGATGTCTTCTCTGATTTCATGTCATTTACAGTGTCCAACAATAATGATGCATCACATGACTACAATGAATCGTCATGCAAATTATGTCAGTCGAACTCGTTAGAAAACAGATGGGTAGACCAAAATTTTCATGTTCGATTGAGAATATATATTATTACCTTAACAATACAATCATGAAAGAGATTTCTGATCCATGAAACGGCTGTATTTCCATGCTTATTGTATAAGCCGGTGACTTGTTCTTTGATGATTTCTTCAGCTCTTGGGCAACTCTCTGAGTAATAATTCAACTGCAGATCGCTTTTACCTTCACAAGAACATATTAGTATCAGTACTCAGATTTCTCAAGAACGACTATGTGTTCATACACGTTCTAAAGAAGGCTTTAAACGAAAAAATGAATTACGCACGATGAATACATGAATACATGACACTTAAGGATGTTTGGTAAGTTAGATTAAATCAAAATCGTACGCTTTCTAGCATTCCTCAAACAATAATATCAAATTGAACGTGCTCGGTAACAAGGGGCTCACTCGATGATTAAAAAACGCATATGCTACAGGGCTATCTAACAGTTTAATATACGTTTACACGAAAAAGATTGAATATTTGTAATTTGACCAAAGGTGAATAAGTGAAAGAAATTGGTGACATAGAAAATATACCAGAATACAACTGTAAGAGCAACAGTAATAACTGAAAAATGGAAATTGGGACAAGACTGGCCATTTTTCTTAGGATTTAGGCTCTTCAACTCTATTTGATAAAACATGTGACAGTTGAAACCTTATATAGGACTGGATATCGTGGGCGCACGATGGAAATTCCAGGCCTCTTCCCACTAGAAGCCTCTAATTCTGACCTTTTGGCAAATATTCTCACCATGCTTGAGAATTGCGGGCCACCAAAGTTTGGAGTAATTTGTGGTTATGCCATTACCTTAGTGGCCTTAATGTTGTTGAATGCACCACCGAAGGTAATACTTGATATAACATTTCCAATACCCTAACGTTATTTTTTAATTTGGTACACAATGCAGGATACGCATCCTTCTTGTTCTATTATGTCCAGTACTATTCAGTTTAATATATTAAACATGTGTGATATGATATACCGAATTTGTTTCGACCCACATCACCCTAATTATTTAGCTAAGATTAAAGTTATACACTGAAGATTAGTTTTTAATCGGTACACGATTATGGATACACGTCTTTCTTATTTAATCATGTCTAGAATTATTCAGTTTAACATATTAAGGGCATGTTTGAATCATATTAAAATCCGATTTTAATCTAAGTTAAAGTCAAACATCCAATATCAACCATGGGTCCCACATATTTTCAACCACGCATTTCAAAAACTTCTATCACAATCCACTAAAAATTTGATTTTAATCCACACCAAACACTCCCTTATTTATATGGACCTTTTTTTTTTTTTCCAGGTATCCCAGCTTAGTCAGAATAGAAGCCTCTAATTCTGACCTTTCGGCAAATATTCTCACCATACTTGAGGATTGCGGGCCACCAAAGTTTGGATTAATTTGTGGTTATGCCATTACCTTAGTGGCCTTAATGTTGTTGAATGCAACACCGAAGGTAATACTTGATATAACATTTCCAATACCCTAACGTTATTTTTTAATTTGGTACACAATGCAGGATACACATCTTTCTTGTTTTATTATGTCTAGTACTATTCAGTTTAATATATTAAGAGCGTGTTTGTGAGTGATTAAAATTGGATTAAAATTGAAAAAATAGCAGTTATTGTTGACTTTTATTAGACGTGTGGGACCCAATAACGGTTATATTTTCAATTTTAATTGGATTTTAATCACTCTCAAACGCGCTCTAAACATATGTGATAAGATATACTGAATTTGTTTCGACCCACATCACCCTAATTATTTAGCTAAGATTAAAGTTATACACTAAACATTAGTTTTTAATCGGTACATGATGATGGATACACGTCTTTCTTATTTAATCACGTTTAGAACTATTCAGTTTAATGTATTAAGATGGTGTTTGGTGTAGATTAAAATCAGATTTTAAATGGATTGTTATAGAAGTTTTTGAAATGTGTGGTTGAAAAGATGTAGGACTCATAAAAAATGTGGTTCATATTGATTGTTTGACTTTGACTTAGACTTAGATTAAAATCATATTAAAATTCGGTCCAAACACACCCTAAATATGCCTTATATGATATACTGAATTTGTTGTGACCCGCATCACCCTAGTTATTTAGCTAAGATTAAAGTTATACAGTGAACGTTAGTTTAACGTACAAAACACGTACGATATGTATATACTAAATTTGTTCCGACCCACATCACCTAAGTTATCTAGCTTGGACTATTAAGAATAAAGTTATGCTTTGAAAACAAGGCATCTTAATCAGAAAGAATAAAATGTATGGTGGATCAAAACTTTATCACTTAGCACAATTGGTGGTGGAATATTAATGAAATATAATATATACACAAATTGGGAAGAATTGTGACAATCACATTTATCCACCAAAAATAGAAACGTGCACGCGCAATGATTAATGCATAGAGTGGAAGAGTAATGTAAGTGTAACTGCAAAGAAATTGGATTGTCACCCTGAAGAATGCTCGAGAATCAATCGACAAGCAAATCAGGTCTTAATTGCATCATAAAGCTCGAAATCATCTCAGATAACAGAGAGAAAAGTTTTACCACTTACTCGAGAGATATTCTGGTAACGATCATGTTCTCAGTAACAGACTCAAATCTTAAATCAAAAGAGCAACAAACTAAGTTTTGTTCCCAATAAATTTGAAGTCGATGATTCATCTTAGGATATATGTAATGGTATTCAGATTAATTACCGGATTTAAGCCTGTCCACAGCATCATAGAGGGATGTTTTTTCTATGCTTCTTGAGCCACTGCACATAGAACTTATAGTTAGCTTATGCCCCCAGGGCAAATCTCCCAGTAGCAAAGGGGAGGGCGGTTAGGGCTCAGCGAGATAGTGTGCAGAGTTCGATTCCCCGCAAGGTGGAATTGACTTTGTTGCAAGCGGGAGTTACCATAGGGTTAATAGTCAAGGCCTATCCATAAACTCTCCACACTGGC
>CAIGRF010213236.1:43723-86144 GCA_903798235.1 Fraxinus ornus
TTTTTTTTTTTTTTTTTTTTTTTTTTTTTTTTTGATCTTTCATGTCATATGCTGAAACATTAAGATATGTTCATAATTATGATTTAGATCGTGTAATGTTTAGTTCGAGTCTTTTATTACCTAGAGGGTGTTGAATATATTGTTTATATAATCTTGACCAATTTTCAACTTTTTTCTCCATTGTCAACATTAATGTATGCACACAGCTGCTGGAAGTAGACCCTAGTAGAATGCATGCAGAACCGTGACAACTTAAGTACACAACTGAATTTGTTGTGGTGTTGCTGAAGTCACTTAAATCTTTTTTCATGTAAATAACAAGGGAACACAACAAGAAGAACCTTGGCAATATTCTATGTAGGCTCCTGTGCCTTGTGAACTGAGCAACTTTCCTCAAAATAATTTTGAAGCATAAGAAGAGGGTAAAGAAGAAGAGACCTAATAGATTTTTCTTATGGAGCTTGTGTGTGTCTTGTGTTGTGTGTTTCCTAAGTCTGTCATTCAATTTATAGAGTCGAGAAAATTTCGACTTTATAAATTGAATGACAGACTTAAGAAAATGTATAGGTTGAATTGTAATCAAAGATGGAATTATAAGGACGAGCTTAATCCAAACATATGTGATAGAATATGGAGATCCAGATTATATCGTGATTATATCTGTGTGAACAATTATTTTTCGGGTATATATGAGTTCTTCAGACTTTGATAATGAGGTTATACTCGTAAGTTTAATCAAACTCAAGAGAATGTTCCCTATAATATGAACATACCAGGAGTTCTAGATAGAAGGAACTTGGGACAGTTGTAGATGCTATCAGTCTAGAGTTTGAAACTCGGCAGAAACCTGTGCACATTTATTCTCCAAGTTTTACGTGGATTGCACCAGATATATTCTGTCTTGTTCTTCTTCTTTAGTTTTAGGTTGTGTTCCTTTCTTCTGTTACTTTATGTTTAGGGAACTGGAGAGACAGTGCAGGAATGTCTCCTCTGAAGCTCATCTGATTAAGGAGCATGTAGATAATATAAAGGCATAATTTACTGTCTTCATTTTGACAGTTCAAGTGGCATCTGCTGAAGAAGGCTTCTCAAGTTATTTATTTACACCTTGCATTGAAGAAGCGTGCATTAATTGAGGAATTTCATGAGAAACAAGAACAGGTGCTCTTTCTCTTCATTTTCCTCTTTGACGGGCAACATGTCCTGCTATATCTTTTCAAATTTCTATTTTTCATTTTGTGGTCCACCATAGATTACATAGTTCTTTGTCCTAGACAAAAATTCTTGTTATTGGATTCAGGTTCATGCATTTCTTATGTTGCTTATGATATCTGTTTCTTTTCCACTGAAAAGATTAAGGAATGGCTTCAAAGCGTAGGATTAGGTGATGATACTACAGTTGTACATGATGAGGATGAACCTGATGATGGAGCTGTGCCGATATATAATGAAGATAGTGCTAAAAACAGGTGATTAGAAGTTTCATCCTATATATTTTGATACTCTGATGTGGATTTTTGCTTATAAGGAATTTAGCGATTACAAACTATTGTATATGCAGAAATGTTCCATCTAGGGCAGCTTTGTCAATCATTCGTCCAGCAATCGGAAATCAGCAGAACATTTCAGATAAAGCAAAAGTTGCAATGCAAGGTTATTTGAATCATTTTCTGGGAAACTTGGACATTACCAATTCACGAGAGGTGCAAACTAAGTTAATTCCCTTCTTAGTAACTTATATTTCTCAACTAGGCAAAGTTTATTAAGTTCAAACCTTTTTTTTGTTGTGTCTCTTGAGCAAAAACCCCAATAATTTTTTATTTTATCCTTTTGAATTTTAATTAGTACTGTTATTAGTTTGGCTTCTCGTGAATTTAATTGTCGTCTTTCCTGTTCACAATTTGAGACTGCCATTTTGTGGTGTATCTGATTATTAGATGATTCTGTGGTTTAAGACACCAGGATTTATGAGTTGTACTAATTTGGAAAGTCCAACTGACTTTCTTTCCGTCGTGGTCACATGTTCAAGATTTTATTTGACATGAAAAAAAAAAGAAAAAAGAAAAAGGAAAGCCTAACTCTAATGTCTAGAGAGTTGGCTATTGTTTCCTTATTTAAAAAAGAAAGGTAAAGCATGATGTGTCACGAATATTATCAAGCAAGCATATGAATGCCCCCATATTCATAGAGAAAAGATCTTGATTGTCAGTTTGACGGCTACGTGTATTCGGGGATTTTGGTGGTAAGAAATATGAGCAAACATGTTATTATCGGCTATCTTTTTTCTCTTATGCTCCACCGAAACGGAAAATTTACTGCATGTCATGCTACCAAAGTCAATTTAGAAATGTAAACCAGATCCAATAATTTTGTTTTTATGATAACACTAGGGAAAATATAGCTTTTTGCTTAATTTCAATATTTTCACAAAACAAAGAATGACTTTTCTAGGTACATCACATCTGTTTGTCTTTAAACATATTGATCGATTGTTTTCAACTTTTCATTATCACATGGTTTACATTAAGTGAGTATATGCCAATCCCAGTTTCTATGGACTTTCCCATGATCTTGAAGTTGATTTTACTGCTGCTCATTTCTCATATTCACGTTGTGCTAATTGAAGGAAAGATGGGTTTGTAACTACTCATTTCAGGTCTGCAAGTTTTTGGAGGTCTCTAACTTATCATTTTTGCAAGAGTATGGCCCAAAGTTGAAAGAAGGTTTTGTGATGGCAAAACATTTGACAAAATTTTCAGATGATGATGATGCTTGTTCAAGATGTTTTTTATGTCATTGGTGCAGTTGTAGCAACAACTGGCGAAAGGTAATGTCATCCACAAATTTAATGTTTCTGCTAAATGAATTGCTGTGCACCTGGCGAGTCACCACAATTCCTGCATAACTCATTCACGTGTCAAATTCATTGCTGCCATTAACCTGGACATAGATGCTAAAAGAATGATAACTAGCAAGTCTAGCCTATATTTAATTTTTCATATATAGCCCTATTTCCTTGCCTTTACTAGAATACTGCATAGTAACCATTTAGTTGTCATGCTTTAACTTCAAACTTGCTGAGCTATATGAACAAGTGCAGTTTTTCATACTGTACTTGGCCTTGCACATTTAAGACAGTGGGGTTCCAAATTCAAATTCAAAGATCAGTTCGCTATATACGACTCTTATTGTTGACAGGCCTTATTCTTCACTAGTCACCTTCATTGATCCTTCAAAGAAAACTGGATTTCTGGAAGATCAGTATTTCAGAATACCTCTTCTAGTCCTAGCTATGAGCAGGCCCAATTATCTAAACATAAGTTGTGAACGTCTATATAGGATTGTACTTACCATCTCTCACTGATTGAAACTAAGTTTAAAGAGGCCATTTTCCTGTAAATTACCATCATCTTCAGTCATGTTATGATTTCATTTCAAAGTTTTCTGCTTGCTACAATCGATGAGCTTTATTTCTCCTTTTTCGATATGATTTTCATGTCAATTCAGAGGCTACAAGATTGTTATTAACTTGCATTAGGTTTGGCTCGTCCTGAAACCTGGCTTCTTGGCTTTCCTGGAAGATCCTTTTTGCACCAAGCTCCTAGATATAATTGTATTTGACGTCCTGCCAACTTTAAATACTAAAGGAGATGAAGAAGTTTATTTGGCAAAAGTATTAAAGGAACGAAATCCCCTGCGCCATGCATTTCAGGTCAGCTTCCCCTCCCAAATTTTCAACAACTTCTTGAAATTTAGAATTGTAGGTAAAAGATATGCAATGATGTGCCTTATCTTGATTTATTTTATTTGACTCATGACATGGTTTGTTGATGTTTCATTATTTGATTTCCATCGCTTAGTAAAGCATTAATTTCGCAAAGTTTATTTTATATCTATTTGCTCTACCTGAGCTCTAATCTTGTTTGGTCCAATGCATTCCCAGTACATATCTTAAACGAAGTTTTTTTGCCCCATGGCCCATATTCCCTCAACCTCTAGTCAAATTTATTTAGTACTATGATTATCTTCTGTCATACCATGGATTTAACAGCATATTTACTGATCATTATAAGCAATTATTTCTCTCGGCTGATGCGGATATGTTTTCCACAAGAAGCTCAGGAATATGATAAACTGAATGCACTGAGAGCCATCTCCACATGTCATTCTAGATTCATCAATATCTTTATTAACCAGCTACAATTCATTTCTGGGTGGTATATCAAATACTTCAGCTTGTTACTTGAAATCAATTCACATGATTTTCATTTTGTATGGTTAAAAGGTGTCTTGCGGAAATAGAAGCATAAAATTAAGAACTACGAGCTCTACTAAAGTGCGAGACTGGGTTTCAGCAATTAATGAAGTCAGTTTAAAACCTTCTGAGAGTTGGTGTCAGCCTCAGCGCTTTAATTCTTTTGCCCCGACAAGAGGATTGATTGAAGACGGAAGCCATGCTCAGTGGTTTGTAGATGGAAAAGCAGCATTTGAAGCAATTACTTCATCAATAGAGAATGCAAAATCAGAGGTTTGGTTGTTCAACACTAGGAGTATAGCTATTTTTTTGACCATTTTTGAACTTCATAACCTTTCTCCTAACTGGAATCTGTCTGCAGATATACATAACCGGGTGGTGGCTTTGCCCAGAATTGTACTTGAGACGCCCATTTCACAATCACAGCTCCTCTCGACTTGACGTTTTACTTGAGGCTAAAGCTAAGCAAGGCGTTCAGGTGACAATGAAGAATATCCATTTTTTTATTAATCAACTTATATTTGAGGACCGTCAAAAATAGTTTTTGTTTCATGTATCATGTATGGTCCTGTTAGTATGAGCATTCCCATCTTCTTGGTTAACTTTGTTGTCTCAATCAATATTCAACTGTTTCAATAGTTTCCCTTTCTAATCGTTATAATTTATTGAAAACATAATTAGTTATTTTCCAGTATCATTGTTTTTTCATTAATTGGATGATGGAAGATAGTATATCTGGAATAATATAAGTTACAGTTGCATTTTTTGGGTACAGTTTAAGGAATCAATACTTTAATGTCAATCTGAAACCATTTGTAACAAAGCTATCAATAAATTTCAAGAAACTGAGGAACAGCAAGCTGCATCCAGTAACAACCCCCAATTTTTTTATTTTTTTTAAGCAAAGCTAATTTGTAGACATTATCGTGCAGATATACGTTCTCCTTTATAAGGAAGTTTCTCTTGCTTTAAAAATTAACAGCTCATATAGTAAGAGAAGGCTTCTTAGCATTCACGAAAATGTTAGAGTTTTGCGGTATCCTGACCATTTGTCTACTGGAGTTTACTTGTGGTATGTTGTTTTTTAACTCAAAATAAATTTCATTTGGGATTAAGTGGAGATTTCCATTTATGTACACATTTAAATTTTGTGTGCATTTTATTTTTTGGTCAAATAACTAACTGAAAAATGTATGGTACATGAAGGTCGCACCATGAAAAGCTTGTCATTGTAGATCACAAGATATGCTTTATTGGAGGACTAGATTTATGCTTTGGCCGTTATGACACAATTGAGCATAAAGTAGGTGATTTGTCTCCTCTTCTATGGCCCGGAAAAGACTACTATAATCCAAGGTATATTATTTTTGATTAAGGTGTAAGATCTTTAGGCAATTATTGAAAATTGGAATAGATAATAAGGTTCGATAAATTGGAATACATGAGATATTTTAGGTCGACATTTTGGTATTTGAACTTCGATTGGTTAATAGATTTTATAGCTGCACTACATCGGTTTTCTTTTTATTGTCTCTTGGACCATACATTAAAATTTTTGATAGTATCGTATAAACAGTCTTAAATAGACAAATCATAGCATCGTCCCACAAATGCACGTACTAGGTAGGTAACTAAAAGCCAATTATCTTAATATAGTTTGATTGCTGCTTGATTTTCTCCTAAATAAGTAATATATATGTTGGGCAGTCCAGTGTTTCTGATGTATGTCATTAACTCCTTTGAATTTCATAGAGAATCGGAACCAAATTCTTGGGAAGATGCTTTGAAAGATGAACTGGATCGAGAGAAATATCCTCGGATGCCATGGCACGATGTTCATTGTGCTCTTTGGGGACCACCTTGCAGGGACATTGCTAGACACTTCATTCAGCGATGGAACCATGCAAAGGTTGGACTTTGATACTTATGTCTAACTTGTGAAAAAAATTTAATCACTAATATATTTGAACATTCATCCAGAAAAGCAAAGCTCCGAATGAACAGAAAATACCGTTACTTATGCCACATCACCACATGGTTTTACCGCATTACATGGGAAGAAGCAAAGAGATAGACATTTATGATAAGAATTTCGAAGTGAATCATAAGGACATCAGAAGGAAGGATTCTTTTTCATCAGAGTCACCACCAGAAGATGTCCCATTGCTTTTGCCTCCTGAAGCAAATGGACCAGAAACTTCGATTTTGGAACATAAACCGAATGGTTTAAACTCAAATGAATGTGGTGAGACTCCGCTAAATGGGCATTTTGAAGTTCTATCATTTGCTTATCAAGAATATAAGTATGGTAATTCACTCCCTGATATGAATACAAGTCATTCTGCTGGTGATCATGACTGGGTAAATACTCAAAGTAAAGCAATATTGGAAGCAACAGAATCTGAATCGCAAGTTAAGGATTATTTGTGCGAAACACTAGAGCAAGGTTCGAAGTTCGTATTGTCCAATGAACTAGCACAAGTTGGTCCACGTACTTCATGCCATTGTCAGGTACAAGTTTATCTTTTTTATTTATGAAAGTTATTCATTTTGATTTTACACAATCAGTTGGATTAGAATGCATTTTTTCTTTTTATGATATCAACCAAACTGTAGGACTGCTTAATATACGGAGGTTGCACTGAAATCTAGAATCAAACTTGTGTAAAAGTTCATGAATGATTTTTAATTTACTGGGTTCCAGAACCTATTTTGCCTACTGAAAATGGATATATTTCTTTTCAAGCATGGAAAAAGCACATGTTTAGTGATATTTGTTGGTTTTCAATCATGGAGTAGAACTCTTTAAACACTCTCCCCAACTCGGATTTTTCTCTCAAAGATATACCCAGTACACTCTTGTATGGTCATCAATGAAAGTATATGTTTTTTCATCTGCTCTAACATATAGTTCAGTCTTAGAGCTTGTTTGGTGCACATTTTGGGATTAAGAATGCATTTTTACTGTTGATATGATGGGGAATATGTGGTTGAAAATGAAGGAAAAGTTATTAAAGTGATGGAAAATATTATTTTAATGAAGAATGTGCGGTTGAAAATGAGTAGAAGAATGAGAATGAGAAAATTAATGTGGCTCAAACAGGGGCTCAGTTTTATACATTTTTTATCATGCAGGTCGTCCGAAGTGTCAGCCAATGGTCTGCTGGAACAAGCCAAACTGAAGACAGCATTCATAGAGCTTATTGTTCTCTAATTGAAAAAGCAGAGCATTTCGTCTACATTGAGGTGATATTTATATATGTTCTCGAGCAGAACAAAAATTGCATTGTTATGCCTTCATTACATCTTTGAATTGTAAATAATCTCATATTGTGTAGTCCTGGAAAATGAGCTTTGTCCAGGAAAATGTAACTGAAAGGTTGGGCTTGTTGAAGACCAAAGTTAAATAAGTAAACGTGTTCCTTTTCTAACCATTTAAGCTTCAAATATTGGAGGATATCTGGTATTAATTTTATGTATCTTAACAACTTTAGATGTGCAAGTTACATCAGTCTTAAGGATTTTCCTCTTTGTAACTTCTGTTAGATTATCTGAAAAGAATTTACTAATCATTTTGCATATTCTCTGATATTTGCAGAATCAATTTTTCATATCAGGACTTTCAGAAGATGAAGTCATCCAGAATCGTGTACTTGAATCTTTATATAATCGCATAATCCGGGCACACAGAGAAAGGAAGTGCTTCAGAGCTATAATTATCATTCCACTCTTACCCGGTTTTCAGGTGGTGATTCTCTGTTCTGATTTGAGAGTTTTTCCATTGGGTCAATCCTCCTTTTTCCATTACATACTTCTGAGTAAACAGGGGGGTGTGGATGACAGTGGTGCAGCTACTGTAAGAGCCATCATGCATTGGCAATACCGTACCATCTGCAGAGGAGAAAGTTCAATATTGCAAAAACTTTGCTCCAAGTTGGGGCCGATTGCTCATGATTTCATATCATTCTATGGTCTAAGAACTTATGGTAGACTTTTTGATGGTGGTCCTGTGGTTACAAGTCAGGTAATATTTCCAATCTTCCACAAGTTATTTCATAGTCAGTATTCCGGAAGTTACTTCGACAAATTACTTTTGAAATTTCTTTCAGTCATGATTCAAAATAGTAGAGTAGTCATCTTTGATAACTGGTATAATTTATGTAAGTTGAACTAGAGCCAGTATGGATCAGTTTTTTATGTCATACAGCAATATCTTAACATTATACTTCTTCAGAAAGAATTTCCTCTTCCAAAGATTTGCAAGGCTCAACACATAACATTACTTTATTGCTGATGCTTGTGCTTTTGCTTTCTTTGAAACGTGGAAAGTAACTTATTTTCATCCTTCTACATGAACCTAATTTGAACTTTGCGTCTTTTTCTCATACAGGTTTATGTTCATAGCAAAGTGATGATAGTTGATGATCGTTGTGCTTTGGTTGGATCATCCAATATAAATGATAGAAGCTTGCTAGGATCAAGAGACTCAGAGGTGAAATACTTACACTCTTGGTTGGATATGTTTGACTGCTCTCTTTCCTCCAACTTACAGAGCGGTATAGACTTATGTCACATTCCAAGAGGTCAAAATTATAAATGGATGCATAGTCATCTTTCTTACAGGCTGCACAAGTTCATGAATGAGTGATGTGTAGAACTGCGTAGAGCTTAGAGTGCCTTCACCGCGGTTCTAACTAAAATTCATATTATATATAAAGGGTTTTTAGGAGCAGAGAAATGAGGAAATCCTTGTGAAGTTTTTCTCCAATATAGTGAAATCTGCAGTGGCGAGTAGATATAGCTCTCACATTGAGAGAGAACCACTATAAATCTGTGTCTTTTGGTCAGTTTCCGATTGTTTTTTATCTATTATTACTCTCAGAAGAGATTAGGGCTTAATCCATAACATGATACAAAAGAATTGTAGTCACTCACATTCTATTTGTTAAGTAAGAAAATGTGATAACTGATGTGTTAAATTTCTGGGAGAAGGTTCACAAATATATAATCTATCCAATGACCTGAAATCTTTGCCTCAGTTAAAAAATTTGATGGTTTCACAGGTCAAATATTGGGGCAACAGTGATGAGGATGTTCAATTTAAGTTAAGATAGTATCCGTAAGAGAACTTTTTTATGAGAGCTAGAACTTGTATTTCCATAAATTACTCTCATCTTACCAGCTAAAGGCTCCAGTACCCTATTATCAACAATGAACACCTGGTAAAAATTCCTTTGAAACATCAAGTCTTAAAACACATATTACTGAACTATCCTATATATTTCGTATACATGAAGTTTTGCTCCAAAGTTGCAACTGTTTCATCTTGCTCATTTCTTCTTCGAACTCCATGACTTGCCTATTACCTCATCATTTTAACCATTAATTGGCGGATTTTTATATCTGACATGATATTTAGATTGCTGTCTTGATTGAAGATACGGAATTTGTCGAGTCATCAATGAATGAGAAGCCTTGGAAAGCTGGAAAATTTTCTTTGAGCCTTCGACTTTCCTTGTGGGGAGAGCACCTAGGTTTAAATACTGAAGAAGTGAGTACAATTAAGAAATATTTACACGCTGTTAAAAAATTTCATGACACTAAATTTTTGCTCCCTCTTCTCCAGCTTAGTCGAATAAGAGACCCTATGGCTGACTCTACATTCAAGGATTTGTGGGTAGAAACTGCAAAGGTGAGAACAGTAGTAAATATCTGACCGTATACTTAGCATAGATTTTGATTTGGTACTAGAGATGTAAACTTGGTGCTCAAAAGAAACTATGGTACTCTCACAACTTGATGTTTCATGTAGGTATATGTTGTTACATGCATGCATGTGTTTAATTTTGGAGTAACGACTGATAAATTTTAGCGTTAGTCAAAGTATTAGAAAACAACTAGGTTTCGTACTTCATATCATTTCAACATTACTTATCATTTCGAGCTTTTGCAGTTTTCTCTTGTAATATTCTATTCTTGCACGAATCTTAAGATCGAATCTATATTTGAAAAGGAAAAGCATTATGATTATTCTGTCTATTTTACTTCTTCATTTTCGTCTCTCCCCTTTTATTGAGCAGCTTTATTTTCCCTTTTCCAGGCAAATACAAAAATTTACCAAGATGTTTTCTCTTGCATCCCCAATGACCTCATACACTCCAGGTGCCTCTTTAGTAATCTGTATTCTCATTTTATGTCTTATTTTCGTCTATGCATTGTCTTATATTTTTCTACATTTTTATTAACTGCAGATCTTCACTTAGACAAAATGTTAGTCATTGGAAACAAAAACTTGGGCACACCACTATAGACTTAGGAGTAGCTTCTTCAGTGCATGAATCCTATCAGAATGGTGAACATGTCAATCTTGGCTTGTTGACAAAGTTAAAATCCGTAAAAGGATTACTTGTTTCTTTCCCCTTGGAGTTCATGAGTCAAGAAGAAGATCTCAGACCAATGTTTATTGAAGGCGAGTTTTATGCTTCTCCTCAAGTGTTTCACTGAACACGAGTATCATTGAAGAACATGATCATTAGGTCTTGGATAAGAATCTACAACGCGTTAGAAGCCGACAGCATCTAGGTTCTGCGGAAAGAAAACACGATTATATTTAGTTCTTGTTGATGATTCTTTATAATGATAGCATCTAGGGTTCCTCAAACAAAAATTTGAGTGCATTTTACAATTTACAGTTCCTAGTGATGGCAGACTAAATGTAGCCATTGGTAGATGTATAGCTAGTTTTTGTATGTGAGAATATTGGATTCAGAATTATTGAACATAAAGACGGGGTCTATTGAAGGGAAATTTAGATTCTGAGAATGTAATTCAACATTGTAAACTTTGGTTATTCATTCAGTTCTCAATAGTGTATATTTATTTTTCACTATTGTGTGGAAATCAGTTCCATTCATTGCTTGCAAAAGGAATTATGAACATTCTTTTAGTTTTGTGTTTTGCTTTTAAACAGTTATCCTAAGTTCTCTTCATTATGGTGTGGAGCAAGGTTATGCACCCTTCAAACACGAATCAGTTTTTCTCTAGAGTCCGTCTTTCGTATTTTCAATTTTGTGGTACTTTCCGGTGTGATTTCAAAGCAATGGTTGCTATCCTTCTCAATAATATGTATATTACAACTGCAGGGCTATATCTAGAGAAGGGCATTCTTCATTATGAAATTGATGCAAATTTAGAATAGATTATTAATAGATTTAGAGCTGACTACATGAATCATTTCTCATCGCATTCTAGTATTTGATCCCCTTCACTTTGTATGGATATAATCAAGAAGAGAAATGTAGAGTCGGCAATTATTTGAACTTTTGATAGAATTATTTTGGTGTAGATACAGGGTTAATTTCACACAAATGAGAAGAATGAAAGAAGAGTACAATTGCTGATATATCATCTATAGCTATTCCCCTTCTCTTTTTCTTCCATGCACGGACGGCACACTCGACCAGACGCTTAGCCGATTTCCCCCTGTCCGGAGTTGTTGATACTATTTGCACGGCTTCTTGGTTCGATACAACGTCCCACACCTTCACACGAAAGAATAGTTCATTATCCGTATCATCAATAAAGTGTTCGACGGTACAGCAACATACATAAATAGTGAAGGCAGCTATAGAAATCAGTATCTATGCAAATCCAGATTAGTTGACAAGGCATACATACCCCATCTGTTGCCAGCACGACGAATTGATCTTTACTCGTTATATGTCTCTGTGTCACTTCAGGAACGGAAATAAGTCCGAAATCCTTGACACAAAAGTCCCCGAATGCTCTAGACATTGCTAGTCCAGGAGATTCCTCGTCCGGCAACCACACTCTATGAGCACCGGGCTCATCATGCAGACAGAATACCCGGCCTTGGTTCTGAATTATCCGCTCAGCCTCTTCTGCACACATTTTAGCAGTCATATGATTCTCTGATATTTGGACTATAGAGAAGCAGAGAGCGAGGGAGGGGGAAAGAGAGACTAACGGGGAAGATTAGGCTTGAAGTCGACAGTAAGCTGAACCGGTACCAAGCTGCCACTGTCAGAAGTGGTGGCCAATACGGCACGAGAGTCACCAACATTTGCAATGAAAATAAGCTCGCCCTGGGAGAACATCCCCGATTTAGGCCAACTCATTCGTTATCATAATGCAAGTTAAAAAATAAGTAACTTTTATTACCTGCCTAACAATTGTCAATGCAGTGGTTCCGCTGTTGAATGAATCGATTTTACGGTGATGCTCCAAATCCTGATCTACAGCAGCACATGTCTTCAAGTAGGAATGCTTCCATATATCGAATTTATGAAGCTTTTTATCCGATTCTATATCGAAATCTGGATGAAGTGAAGCTTCAACCAGTGTCTCTTGCCAATTACAAAGAAGAGACGATGGCAACGACTCTCTAACTCTCTTCGCTACAAAATGTCCCCACGGACCATGCCCATCAAATATCCCACAGAATATCATATCTTCTTGGCATCCAAATTCCTACAACCGTAAATAAAACATCCTATTTATCACCAAAAAACCTCAAAGATAGCCACATTTTCGTAGTTAAATATACCTCCCAAACGACGCAGCAATCTTGATTCACACCTTTCTGCCCTCTCTTTGAGAAAACAGAAGCAAAATTTTTCGACCTGTTGACATTGACAATGCCTGATGATCTCAATATCAAATCATTCTTTTTTGCATCTTTTATCATAGATTCAACAGCCTCTTTGGCATCAGAATTCCCACAATTGTTCTTCAAACTCTTCATTTTTTTGGTCGAAAGGGTCCTTGCTAATCCATACCTTCACAAGCACAATTCTTTATCAAAACAGATTCAAATCATACTAAAATCACATAAATAGGCATGTAATCTAATGTAGACATGATCCCACCAATCTTGTACAGAATTTGGAAATTTACACAGATCAAAACACAAAGCCCAGAAATCAGAAAACTATTTATTAGATTTTCTTATCCTCAAGCAACTTATGCCAAAACAATCGAGAAACCAGACAGCACTAATCTGTATGAGATTAATTTGATAAAAAAAAAATCCAATAATTTTTTTTCAGATAATGCATCATAATGGGATTATAATAAAAAAAAATCACACAACGCGCCTTCTTTTTCTTCAGTGTTCCTTCTTTTCACAGTAAAAGCAAACAAAGCAGAACTTGCACGGAGACTAAAATTTTTTATCAAAGAAACAAACTCAGAATCTCAAATAGAATGAAAAGCTGAAAGACCTTAAATTTTGAGGCGAAAAGTGATGAGAAAGTAGAGGTGTCACTAGGCCGGAAACTGAAAAACTTGACGGAAAACAGACTTTACTTGCAGGAAAATGAAGGGATTCCGACGAGTTGTGCTGAGATAACGAGACAGTGATGCATCATAATCCATTATTTGGTGCTCTTTTAACGTGTGAGTAGAAGAAAACAAACAGCCTCTTTGGCTTTGGCATACACAGAATCTACACATACAAACAGGTACATGTAAAATACTTGTAGCCCTGCTTAACCATGATTAAGATTCAGACTTTGTCAACAATTAATTTTGACACGTATTTCATGAATTTCACAATTATATAAATTATCAATTTTTACTAAAATCTATTAAAAAAATGATAATCCCCCACCAGGGGTGATGTTCGATTAAAGCCGACGTTGTAGCATTAAAATGACAATTATACCCATAAATTTACAATGTTTGATTATTTATGATAAATTTATAGTACTGTCTTGTCTTGTCAAAGCTTTCTTAAAATGACAATTTTGCCCATATAATTGAAAACTTTAATAAATCTCAAGACTAGTATATAACAATTATCGATCATTAGGTAAATCAAACCAAGTATTTGCTTTTGTTGAGCTTTATAAATAATTATTAATAAATTAATAAGTCCCTATTTGACACACATTCTTTAAAAATTTACTAGTCAAAACCCATTTTCAACTACACATTATTCAATAAAATAATATTTTTCATCACATCAATAACTTTTCCTTACTTTTTAACCACAAATTTTCCATCATATCACTATTTAAATTACATTATTTCCTCAATAATATACATCATACATACCCTAAATGTAGAATGTCAACACTTAAAATTGTTCGCAATAAAGAAAGGTGGCAACATTTATATATATAGCCCATGTTTGGGAAGATACTCAAAGTTAACAATAATTTTAACCACATGTTTTATGAGATTCATAATTTTTCAACCATACGTTTTATCATTTTTTTTTTTTTTATCAAAACCTACCAAAAATCTGATTTTAATCTCCACCAAATATACGCTTAACATCCTTTAATATTAAAGGTTGCTTAATTATATGGTATTTTTCTGGATGTGAACTGAATAGAATGTTAAAAAAATTCATGTAATTAAAATTCATTTTTTTCTTTGCTTATCATCCATACATTTTTCAATCAAATAATATTACACGTAAAACTAAAAAGTTTTCCTTCTCTTTTAACCACACATTTTCCAAAAAAAATTATTATTCCCCTCATTATAATTTGGAAAAATGGAGCCCAAACAGGGGCTAACTCTAAATTTACTGATATATATTTTATTTATTATAATTATTTTCCAGAACAATGGGAAACTATGATTATTTATATAATCTCATTATAAAATAATTTAGCAAAGTATAATCAAAATGCTTCTTAATCATAAGTATTAATAAAAAAAATGAATAATAAATCATCTAGGCAGGAAATGTTGATTTGTTCTTTAATCCACAATTAACAAATGATTAAGGAGATTAAGATTTGTATTTTATATCCAATAAGTGATGCAGGAACAGTTGACATTTTAGATTAATTACTGATTAGAAAATTGAATGGATGAGCATGCTTGGCCAATTAAAAAAAGATTATATTTGATTTAAAAATTCAAGATATTTTTGGTAAAAAGATTGAATAAAATAAAATATTAGAAAAAAAAAAACATATGAACATGAAATTAATATTACATAAATTGTGTTCAAATCAATGTTGCTCGTTGCAGTATTTTATATTATCACGTACGCCGTACCAAATATATTATAAAATCATAGTCATATTTTTTAAAATAACCTTATTGGGCAATTTAAATTAAAAATTTGTTAAGAAAAAATATTAATCATAATAAATAATAGCTAATAGTTTAGCACAAAAGAAGTCGGTAAAATCTAAAATGAGAAATTGCAGTATCATTCTTTTACATTCTAAAATTGTATTCGTAGTGCTCTACGAGATAGGTAGGTCGGACGTACTCCATATTGGCGAGCATATCACCGTATAGGTAAATTGTTATGTCCTTCAAATTCTAGACATGTCCTATTTTTATTTTATTTATATTTTTCATGTTTGCACTACAAAAAAAATAATTTTTCCGGCATATGTTTACGGCGTGCAATTGACGCTTGTCATAAAAAGCGACTTTTTTACGGCGTGCAAAAAAAAATGTGTCGTAAATGATCAAATGCATAAAGTATTTATGGCGTACATTTTTTGCACGCCGTAAATTTTGACAACTTTTTATGGCATGACTTTTTATGGTGTACGGCCGCACACCGTCATAAAAAGTACATTTTGTTTTAGTGTTGGTTAGAATCATCTATCAAGTTTTTCGATGTTGCAACTTGTTAGCTAAGTTAGGCCTTCAGCTCTCCACCTACTTGTGACTATTTTGAGTTCGATGTTCACGTGCTTGAGTCATATGGACGCTATAAGACCATTCTCATAGACCATAGTGAATTATCATGTCATGTTAAGTCGATATATTTATATTTACGATGATAGGATTAGAGATTGGAGTGGTTGTATGACTAGAGATCGGGTGGTTAAGACTAGGTCGCGGGTTTAGAGTTGGGGTTGAAATTGGACACCTTTAATATTCAATAATTAATGAATAAAAATCATACATTAATTTATTATTATTATTAAGATAAATAAATACGTAGATGACACGTTATCAATTACCGACAAATATAACAATGAAATCACAAATTTTACAAAAGAAGAAAGAATCATAGATGAAAGACCAAAGGGGACCACGCATTCACCTTAAAGTGGATGTTACTATGATTAATTTCATTGTTGCCTATCATTGTGGGTCCAAAGCTATTTTTGATCATACATTTAACGGTCGGTACCACCCTAACAACTATCTACCTCATCCCACCAATTATTGTTGTTTTATTTATAGAAATACTATGAAATAATTAATTATTGTACTAGAATAGAATAAGAACTTCAATAAATGCTATTGGTCCGTTCGACTAGATTTTTTTGGGATATTTTTTACTACATAATATTATAATAAGGATAAAGCCAGTGAGCTAGGCTCAGACCAAGTTAAAAACAGGGGCGCCAAGTGCTATTGGTCCGTTCGACTAGATTTTTTTGGGATATTTTTTACTACATAATATTATAATAAGGATAAAGTCAGTGAGTCAGGCTCACTGACCAAGTTAAAAACAGGGGCGCCACTTGGCGCCCCTATTGGAAGGGGGGCTGTCGGTGGCCAATAGGGAGGTGCCAAGTGGCACCCCTGTTTTTAACTTGGTCATTGAGTCTGGCTCTAAAGCCAGGTTCTTATAATAAATACCATTAGACAACATAATAAATAAATTTTAATTTTTCGTGTTAATAGTTTTTTATGCAAATCGTTAGAGCTCGATCACATCTTGATTGTTGACCTGCATGTTTCTAATTGCACGCTAGGATGAATTAGCGTCAAGATTTTTGAGCCAAGGAAGAAAAAGGATCATCGACCATCGACATTTCTACGATCAAGTCAAATGTTAGCACAAATTGTACGAGGAAAAACTGAATGAGGGAGAGAGAAACAGAAAAGATTTGGGTCGATTTTCGATAAAAATGAAAATGGTACATTTGCCTTTACTCCTATGCCTATATTTATAAGAGAGGAATACTTGTAGAGCAAAACATTGGGCGTGTAGCCCTAATTCATGAGCCATGCTCTCATTGGTTTGCATGACTACTTGTTTAGATATGTTGGGTTTCCTCCTTTGAGTTCGTTTCCTTGCGCGACCGAGTTTTTTTGTGGAAATTGATCCCGAAAGATTCTCCTTGATCCCTTGAGCGTGGGCTTCTAGGGACTTGATAAGATAAATATCCTTGAAGACTATGAGTGACTCCAAAGCCTACTTCATCAAAGGCCTTCGCTTAAGGAGGTGGAGAGCACGAAAATCCTTGCTAGTTCAAGAGTGAAACACAAACATAATTGATGATCTATATCAAATGTAGTTATATCTTTAGAATAATCATATTTTTCTGTATTTTCGAAAGAACTATATTTTTTATACTAACGTATCTGTAGCTATTTTATTTTAACTTTTTTCTTGACAAGACTGGTCGTCGAGTCACGTTCTAGTTGCGTGCGTCTATACTACTCTTAAATTTATTAATTCCATGTGTTCGCTCCAATATTATGGAGTCAAGTCTCGACTCACCCAACTTAAAACAAGTGTATCCAATTTTTCAACAAAAGGATATTAAAGAATTTGACTAATAAATAGAAACGTGTAGACACAATGAGAAATCCAACTATGCTAAGAAGTGGCCACGTGGAATGCAGATAATACCGTCGGTGCAAAATGTAAATAAATTCTTTTTACTGACGTGATTCTTATCGAATAAGAAGACGACACGTAGTTACTGTACAATCACATGTGGGGCGGCGCAATGGTAAGAGACTTTTCTACTTCCGGAGTCTCCATGATTAGATTTTCCAGATTTTGTAGGTCATAGGAGATGCCCACGGAATTAAAACTCTGGTCCACTACACCAGTAAAATTGTCGTATTCATTGAACAAATCGTGGTCCGGATCCCATGCTGCTCAACCCATCGTTTATTTAATTTAATTCTTTATATATGTACACAAACAATTGTAGAATGAGTTATTCCCTAAGTACAGTCTACAGATAATGACTCACAGAATTTTTACAGGATGCTGCAATAGCATCATGTGCATCTGTGTGTATGTTTTTTTCATCTTTGAATTTGTATTGTTCATTTTAAATTTCTGTACCAATTTTGCAATAATTTCATGTACCTATAGACTGATTCGTGTAGAATATATGACAAAAACAGGAATGTCCGTAGTATTGGATATGATTGAACATGATTCACACCTCGATCGGTTTTTGAACTCTTCACTCTTGTTTCAATTTCGTTACTCAGCTTTCAACTGTTTCAAACTAATACTCGATTTCAATTTCAAAATTTGTTTTCGATCCATCAACGCTGACGAGCTAAATGTTATTTTTCCTTGATGAATGAAGCGATGGGGAGAAGCATGAATTGCCAATGGATCATAATTAGTGTTACTTTCCTAATTTGTTTCAAAAATATAATGAATGACATAAAATCAAAACCATTATTATTTGGAATTATGTTGCACCTCTAAACATTCGTTTAGTAAGATTTCACACTGTCAAAAGTATCTCCAATAGGAGATTTTGTCATAGGATATGACTGTTAATATATTGATGCAGTACAAAATATATTGATGCACGACTTTGAATCAATTTGATAGGTATTGTGTGAAGTGTATAGGGACTTGAGAGCGATTTTTAATTAGGTTTAAGTGAGAAGAATTTTATTTGGTCGTGGAGAATAGTGTTTGTTTCGCTTTATTTTGATTAAAATTTAATAGAATTGAGAAAGATATTCAAATTTTTGCTATGTAGTTGGTGACTTGGTTCTTTGGAGTTAAATAGTGCATCAATCTCATCTCTATTTAGTTGGCTTTGTGTTTAGAGTTTGATCATGAGATTTTTGGTATTCTATAAAAGATGAATGCCCTTTTTCATTTAATTAAGTAACAAAAATATTTAAAAAAAAAAATTTATTATCTGGGAAACTTTTTTGCAAAGTTCAGTGACGAATGAGGTGAATTTTAAAGTTTAGGGATGGATGGGGTTGCAGTTTCGAAAGTTCAGCGACTAACCACATAATTTTTAAAGTTCAATGATTTGGTGAAAACTTTCGATAAAGTTCAGTGACTATTGGGATAATTAACTCAGTTATATGCAGAGCTACCTACATAACAAAAGTATTAAAATTTAACACTTAACAATGGTTCACACGTTATGAAAAAAAGTATAGATAAAGCTTAAAGAACCTTCGCAACGCCCAAAATTTCATACGACGTCAACAAAGCATCCAAGCTATTAACTTCTTCAAAAACAATTTATGTCAAAGTTATATATATTTATAATTTTTGTGCATTTTTTCCTAAATATTGTGCCATTTATCTGGACAAAAAAAAAAAAAAAAATATCTACTAAAAAATATAAATATATATGCTCTCATAATAAAGGGGCCTTGTGACCATCTGCATACTCTCATATTACCCTAATTGAGTCCAAGAGCGGAGCAAGGGAGAAAATGTTTGTAGCTTAGTGGTAAAAGTATCAAATTGTGACATTACATGTCATGTTTGAAATTCTTGCATACACTATTATTTCTTTCTTTTTTCGTTGAAAAATTTATGCATTCTTCCTAGTCTTTAGTTTTATTTCCGCATTTCGTCATTTTTACATAATTTTTCAATGAATAAAATTGGCAAAATATATGATTTTCATTTACTTTTTCAATTCTTTCAATTTTTCGAGTTACGTATAATCAAACCTTGATTTGTTTAAAATAAAATATTGCGGATTCCTTTATTTCTTCTTAATTTTATTAGTATTTTTATGTATTTGAATTGATTAATATTATGTTTTTTTAACATAGTTTTGGAAAAAAATTAAAATTTTATTTTGTTTTTAAATATCCTTCTCTATGTCATATACTGCTTCACCAGGTCCACCAACCACCATAGTGTTTTTCAAATAAAAATCTCGTCTCTACTCCACGATGGTACCAACTACGGGAGTATCTCAACTCGATCGGATTTTAATGATTTTTTCAGGATTTATGAATTTTCATATATTTCATGAATTTGAATAGAAATTCAAATATTCTGTAAGGTTTTTGTAGAATTCTATATTATAATTTTTAATGGATTTCATAAAGTTTCAATAAAATTCTTAAGTTAGTCATTTAATTTGTGACCTCAATTAAGATTTTAACTAATTAATTTTTTATTCCTAGTTGTCCAATATAAAAATTCAATTACAAATTCTAATGAAAACGAGACCCATTTCTATATTTTTTTTTCCATGAGTGACTATTGAAATACTCAAATTCCTATTTAATTTCATATGTATATTATATGATTAATTACGTCAATAGTCACTAAAATTTTGAGTAATTACACTAATGGCTATTGAAGTTATTTTCTTACGCTAATAGGTACTCAAATTATTAATTACACACTAATGGTCACTCGATAAAAAAAGATAATATTAAATTTAATTATGTGACATCATTAAGTACCAACGTGTCACCAAATGATGTTTTTGCCAAGCCTGCAAAAATCATTGTTAAATATAAACTCTGAGTATACTACTCGATTTAAGTCCAAAAATAAAACCAAAACTAGAGTAGCATTATGTTATTCTCATTTTAACTGAACGTCGACACTTAATGGTGCCACGTAAGACTAATTTTTTTTTTAATAGAGTGACCAATAGTGTAATAATTAGAAATTTGAGAGATTATTAATAACTTTAGCAACCATTGTCGAAGTTACTTAACATTTTAGTGACCATTGACGTAATTAACCATATTTATAGACTCAAAATCGGATTAATATTCAAACCATTCCAATTAATATAATATTTAAAATTCAGCAATTATTGGGATAACTAGATTTTAATAGACTTTAAAATTTATCAAAATATGAGAGGAGAAAACCTTATATTATTTTGAGAACATTGGTAACTTCAAAGAAGTGTTTCTTATCGCTATATGCCCTATTGTAGTGTTATGTGCGTCAGTATGTTTCCATGGGTATTAGTTTCCACTGACTTTCAAGAACAAGTGCTCCAGCGAGGCCCAATTCAAATTTTTGCAGTTCAAATAAAATAATAAAAGTGGAAATTACATAAAATCAGATTTTTTATATTACCATTTCAAAAATCAAATGATAAGTCTATTAATAATATTATTATAAAATTAAATTAATTTATATACCAGCACTGCCTCCATCTATCCACCTCAACTCCCTCTTTCCATTCTCTCTCTATCTCCTTTTCTCTTCTCTCTCGAACAACGATGCTCGTTGCTATCACTCGTTGACGACGAGCGCCACTCAGCCGTTGTGTACGACGCAAGCGAGCGTTACTACGTGCACTCATGTCGGCACGGCTATGGGGTGGTGTTGCTTCTTGTATGAGACCAAGTGAGAACGTCACGTCGCTACATGTTCTTGGTTGTGGCACAATTGGTTTATATTTTCAGTGTGGATTGTGGTGTTGCTGCACAGCACCGCTCCGACGAGGTGCTATGAGATTGTTGATGAGGATGAAAGTTGAGTAAAAGATCTGTGAAGGAGTGGCTTCCACAAGATGAAGAATATTGGCAAAGGAATAGGTGACCGACGGTGGTTTATGTAAAGGGTATGAGGTGGTGATCTCGACCGCAGCAATGAAGTCGTGCTCAACGGCGATGACGTAGGGGTAGCATCATTGCTAGTGTGCAACTCTAGTTTTGAGATAACGTGTAACCAAATATTATAGAATTGTGACCTTAATAAATTTAATTAATAATAATTATGTGTATGTGACCATTAATTGTATAACTGTGACTTCGAAATAATTTGTGACCAATTAGTTTAATAATGTACCTATAATTATGTGTCTGTGACCATTAATTGTGCAACTGTGACCTTAATAAATTTAATTAATAAAATATTTTTATAATTAATTATTTCGTAAAAAAATTTAATCAATATTTGATTTTTGAAGTTTTAAATCTTGTTTTATCAGTTTTAAAATGGATTATACTTAATGTCTTAGATATGAAATTTCTCATAATTTCAAAACTTAACCAAATCGTTTATAAATGGTTCGATTTAGAATTTTTGTGGTTAAAAACCGCTTGAAACTAAACCAAACTGCTTGTTCAATTTTTTTTAAATACTTTTTTTAACCGAGATAATTTAATTATTAGATCAATTTATATTTCAAACAATTTACTCGTTAGTTGACTTATATTGGCTCTTTAGAAAAGTAGTAATTTACATATGATAATATTTTTCTTATCTAAATAATGAAATTAATATCAAAGCTTAAATTTTATGGTTTAATCCCATATTAATGTATTGGTTTAAATTTGTTGAAATAAATATATTAGTATTGTTACGTTTATGTTCCGAACATTTTTTCAATTTTAAGTGTTACAGTGAAATTCAAACCAATATATTTATTAATCCATTTGTTTAATCGAAAATGTGTGAGATTCAATGAAATAAGCAAAGAATATTTCGGGTACGTTTGGAACTCCATTAAGCCTCTGTTTGGCGTAGATTAATATCTACTAAAAATTTAAAATCAAAATCAACAAATCACTTATTTCATAAGATCCAAATCTTCTCAATCATATATTTCATTAATTTTTATTGAAATCTACTAAAAATTCGATTTTAATCTATATGAGATGAGGGCTAAATGTTGTAGTCACATTATGATTCGAATGGTTTTTGCAACTCTGTTACTCTGAAATGACATTGCTTAGAGTTAACTAGGTGAAGAATTGAAGATACAAGTTGTTTAATGATAGGATCTACTATAAATATTATCAGATAACAAACGTGAAAATAAAATCGATAGACGTCCATCACCAAACAAGAGAGACGGATCCCGCAGTCGCTACCCGTGAGTGCGCACTGGGTAAACATCGCTCCATGTGCAGTAACCCGCAAACCACACAGGAGAGATAAATCGCACTAGACAAGCCCGGTGCAATGGGCTCGATCGAGAAAGCGTTGATGGGGAATTCGAACTCGTGACTTTTGGTTTTCGCGTTCACCTGCTCCACCAACTCGGCCACCCCCAAAGGGATAAGGTTTTCATATAATTATGGTTTGATTGTTATTTATTTCTATTGTATCTATCCGATCCTTCAAATGACGATTTTGAAATTTACTTTAGAAATACTCTTTTTACGACGAACTTCATTGAAGCATCCAACATCAAAGTCATGCAAACTTCACAGTTTTTTTCTGTTTCGGATCGAAGTTTCCTACTAATTTAATCTTGGCCGAAATTTTTATTTCATTTGTTTTTACATTTTCTATATAAATTTTTCCTTTATTTCACTCTATATCGCATGCATGCAAATAACCGACTAAAAAAAGAAAGAATAAAAATCACGTCAGAAATATTTTGTGTTGGTCAGTAGTTTCGCTTAACGCCTTTTTACAATGTGATATGATAGGAAGCGAAGCCAAAAGTTGATAAGGAGAAAATGGCTCCGGCACGGCTTCCAAACCGTCACCGTGAAACAATCTCAGCCGTCCTTTCCCATCGGGAGGTTCAAAATGAAACGAAGCAACTCCTTACGATGAGTCGCGTGTGCTGGGATTGGGTATGAAACGCTGCCATTTTCAAAAGTTTCCCTCCACTATAAATATACGTCTCCATCGCATCATCTTCGAAGTTACAACACTGTTCTTCTCACTCTTTGATATAAATAATCAATCATGAAGAACACCAGTAGTGGCGGAGTCACGGCCAACCCCAACAACCCACAACAACCGGATCAAAGCAGCACTCAACGCGGCGGTGGTAATACTTCTTATCCCCATGCGGCTTCAGCTCCTTTACAATGGCCACCCATGGCTCCACCCGTAATGGGCCTGTCCAGGACACTCTGCCTTCCGTGCCTATAGGCCACAAGATATACAACAGCCTGATCAAAGAAGCCCTCAACGTGGCAGCAGCAGTAATATTTCCTCTCCGTTACAAAGGCCACCCGCGACTCCACCTCCACCTCCACCTCCACCTGTAATGGGCCATCCGGGACACTCTGCCTTCAGGGCCTATAGGCCACAAGGCCCACAACCACAATGGCAATTCCCTAAGGGTGTGGGATATTCTGGCGGTGCTGTTGGTGCCAGTGGAAATGTAAGTGGCAGTGGATTATTTGGTGCGCAGGCAATTCCGGTGGGTGGAAGTGGTGGTGGCTATGCAGCCGGTAGAGTGGGGATTGGAAACCCCATTGTTACGGGCCTGAGTTAAGCTCGCTACCTCACCTACCGCGTGTCAGCACGGGTGGTCCACACCGCGCTACGTGGCAGCCAAAGCGACTACGCATGGGACGAGCTGACTGTATAAGCCGAAAAGATTACACCGGGGACGAACTGGACAGATGCTAACGAAGGAACCGAACTCATCTGCAATACACAACGGATGCAAATGCCCGTACTCCGCTTCCATGACTCCACTCCTGCCTCGTGGCCTTCGCCTCGCCCCGCCCCAACGATGATCTCTTATACAAATATCTTCCCAAAATCAAATCACTGACTAATGGGACATGTGGCAAGACCCAAACGGTCAATTCAACTACTTTTGTCAGAAACATTCAATATCCACCAACCTATAGAAAAACAGATTGACACCTAGGATATGACGAGCCCTAAGGATTTGATAACACGTGTCTCCTCATCCAAAGACTCTCCTCTTCCCATCCTTGGTATAAATACACCCTATTTGTGCTTGAAGAGGGATTCGAATCCCATTTTCTACTCCAACTATAGTGCAAACTTGGTATCATTTTCTCTCCCCCACATATTAGCATCTTTACATTATACATTTCTATCAACCATTTTCCCGGCGAGTGTTCCACCGTCGGTGAACTATTTTCNAAGAACACCAGTAGTGGCGGAGTCGAGGCCAACCCCAACAACCCACAACAATCGGATCAAAGCAGCACTCAACGCGGCGTTGGTAATACTTCTTTTCCCCATGCGGCTTCAGCTCCTTTGCAATGGCCACCCATGGCTCCACCCGTAATGGGCCTGTCCAGGACACTCTGCCTTCCGTGCCTATAGGCCACAAGATATACAACAGCCTGATCAAAGCAGCCCTCAACGTGGCAGCAGCAGTAATATTTCCTCTCCATTACAAAGGCCACCCGCAGCTCCACCTCCACCTGCACTTGTAATGGGCCATCCGGGACACTCTGCCTTCAGGGCCTATAGGCCACAAGGCCCACAACCACAATGGCAATTCCCTAAGGGTGTGGGATATTCTGGCGGTGCTGTTGGTGCCAGTGGAAATGTAAGTGGCAGTGGATTATTTGGTGCGCAGGCAATTCCGGTGGGTGGAAGTGGTGGTGGCTATGCAGCCGGTAGAGTGGGGATTGGAAACCCCATTGTTATGGGCCTGAGTTAGGCCCGCTACCTCACCTATCGCGTGTCAGCACGGGTGGTCCACACCGCTCCACGTGGCAGCCAAAGCGACTACGCATGGGACGAGCTGACTGTATAAGCCGAAAAGATTACACCGGGGACGAACTGGACAGATGCTAACGAAGGAACCGAACTCATCTGCAATACACAACGGATGCAAATGCCCGTACTCCGCTTCCATGACTCCACTCCTGCCTCGTGGCCTTCGCCTCGCCCCGCCCCAACGATGATCTCTTATACAAATATCTTCCCAAAATCAAATCACTGACTAATGGGACATGTGGCAAGACCCAAACGGTCAATTCAACTACTTTTGTCAGAAACATTCAATATCCACCAACCTATAGAAAAACAGATTGACACCTAGGATATGACGAGCCCTAAGGATTTGATAACACGTGTCTCCTCATCCAAAGACTCTCCTCTTCCCATCCTTGGTATAAATACACCCTATTTGTGCTTGAAGAGGGATTCGAATCCCATTTTCTACTCCAACTATAGTGCAAACTTGGTATCATTTTCTCTCCCCCACATATTAGCATCTTTACATTATACATTTCTATCAACCATTTTCCCGGCGAGTGTTCCACCGTCGGTGAACTATTTTCCAGTTGAACATAAAATGACTTGATCGTCGGAGTGCTCGCGGTCGCTCCCAACCTCTCCGGAAGAAGCCACGGGTGACTGACGTCGTGCTACGTGTGCAGGGAAGAGTTGATTTGAAAACTTTTTCTGTTGGCCACGTCGGAACCATTTTTTGAGGTCAACACCCATAATTAGGAAACGAGTAAGAGATGGTGAATCGGGTACTGGTCCTGCAGGAAATCAAGGTGCGAAGGTAGATGTGGGAAATCCCTTTCAGTACCGTGTTTGTGGTAAACAATTCCAATCGGCTAAGGCTCTATTCGGTCACATGCGACTGCGTCTCGACCGAGAGTGGAAAGCTGCCTTTCCACCTCCAACTTTTAGGGCTGAAGAGGAGTTCGCCGATGCCCCCGGCCATTTGAATCAAGTCCGTGCGACTGCTGGTGTACATGTTGAACCAATGCAGGATGCATTGAAAGAGGCACATGCCGAAATCAAATAATTAATATTAATCACATCTTTCATGGGTTCCACAACTTTTCAACCACACATTTCAAAAATTTCTATGACAATCTACTAAAAATCTAATTTTAATTCACATCAAACACTCTCTTAACTTAAAAGGGACAAAAATTGGATTTATTGGTGCATATTTCAGTGAAGAGGTGTTAATAGGGAAGAATTTCATAAAACTCTGAATATCATCCAAAAATTGTGGTGTATTTTTAATTTGTGCCTCAATAATAGAATTTTTTGTTAACGAATCTGAATCCTTGATTAATGCGAAACATTTAAAAATTCAATGTTTATCGTTACAAATTCGCATAATGATTGTTGACGTCGAAAATTGTACGAACAAAAAAATTCAAACCAACTTAGGATGCAAATAAGAACTTGATTAATTGTAAATTGAAAAATTACAAGCATTAATACAATTATTCTCTTCTCTTTTTGAAGGAGATATTTGAAATATGAAAATATAGGAATATTTGTAATGTCTAGTCCCCCCCTTTTTTCCTCTCTCCTTCCTTTTATAGGGAGGAATCTGCATGCATCCTTCCTCTCTCTATCTTATTAGCTATAGTGTCGAGTTAAGAAAGTACACTACTGGCTGTTTAAATTGGTTAACGAACTCAGCCTATCAAATCATCATAAATTAACCTTACATGTGGTCCCCAACAATTAATGAGTTACTTAGTAAAGGAAGCTAAAGCATATTATTTGTACAGTTGGTGGGAGCTGATGTAAGACCTTTTTTATGTCACTCGTTGATTAACCGTTAGTACAATGTGTAAAAAATCTTCAATCATTATGTTCCCTTCGGCCTCAATTAACTACATAAATCGAGCTGACCTTATGTGTCCAAACTCGCATTAGCACAGACTTATCGCATACACCAAATTGTACTTATCAACCTCATAGGTCGGATGCCAACAGTGATCATCAACAAGGCAGAAGTCCTAAATTTGTCTTAATAATATGTCCATTACATGCACTACAATACCAATTTATAATAAGAGGTACAAATATTAATAATATAGTGAGAGCAAAATAAAATCAATGAACCATACTAAAAATGTTAATAGAAAATAAACGTGAAAATAAAGTTGGTAAGTGTCCACCACCAAACACGAGAGACGGTGTTAGAGGCTCTAAACTTATTTATTATAAGTAACCTTAGAACACTCAATTCAAAATAACTCGTTTATAATATTTTTTTAAATTTCTCGTGAAATCTTATTCACGAAATAAAGCACAACTAGAGTTTTTTAGATTAAAATAAATTTTTTAGTAGGTTTTGATATAAATTAATAAAAATATGTGATTAAAGAGTTACGGATTTCAAAAAAATTAATTGTTGATTTTTGACTTAAAATTTTAATTTGATTTTAATCTACACCAAACATGGGCTAATATATTATAAATTATAGGTTATAAATATAGATCTGTGTCGTGCTGCAACTTGAGTGAGTCTAAATTTATTTTTTTTAAAATATCATTTTTAACATTTAGAGACAAATATTAAAAGATTACTTTCAAAAGGCGTCAAAGTTAATCAAATCCTCACTAATTCGAAACAAAATCAATTAAAGGACCAAATAGTTTCACTTTTGAGATTAATTGAAACATGGATTTGCCAATGTTGTCATTTGGTAGATTTGATTTAAAAGGTCACGAAAAAACTAAATGAATAATTTGGTGGAAGAAGCACATGCAATTCATAAACTAATTATAATTTGTCCAATCCATGAACGGTTCTCACACATTCTATTCTATTATTGCACTTCTCATACCATCACCAACCCCCTCCCCCCCCCAAACCCCCACTCCACTCATTATTAAATTAATTATTATTCCGTAATATAAATATGTATGTATTAATTGCACTAATTATACGTTCCATGAGCAGGATGGAAGATGTAGATAGTTGAAATAAATTACAAAAATTAAATGAACACAGTTTTCAATGAAGACGAGAATTAAGTGAACCTTTCTTGGTACAATCCACATCCCAATAGGAGGATCGATCACTTAAATCGCGACATTCCGGACTCCAGAACATTCAATTCATGACACGTCAAGTCGACGTGTCATGATTTGAAATGGTTTAAGATCCGAGTTATCATAACTTAAATGATCGATCCCACCACATTTACATATAGAAAGATGCACACTTAAAAATAAATTGTATAATTTTACATTTACAGCATGTTTGGCCCCCATTTAAAAAAAAAAAAATTCATTTAAAAAAAAAAAAAAACTCATTTTCAATCACGTATTCTCGTGTAAAATAATTTTACATGTAAATCGAAATTTTTTCTTTACTTTTAACCACACATTTTCCAACAATGTGAAATGTATTTCGGCGAAAAAATGGGGGCTCTAACAGGGGTTTAAGTGAGTCTAGTTCGTACTAGCATCTAGATTAAGGTTCTACACGGTGAAAATTAAAATTCAGATTTCAATGTAACGAAATTAATGCAGCACCAGAGCGCGTGATCCGAAAACATACTATACACGTGGCATCTGCAATTCTGTAAATTGACCACTCAAACTTGGGGCACATTTTTTTATCTTATTAATCAAATTATCGTTATTTTGAGCCTTTAACTTCTTGTCTAACGCGAAAGATACATCTAACAAGAATATAGAATGTTCAGGTGCAGCATGTTCTGTGTGAAGTAATTAGACCGGCAAATCACAGCCGTTTAAAAACTTCTGTATTAAACAATCTCATGCATTATATAGTTAAGAGCACCGTAATTCTGTGGAAGGACTGTTTTGTAGCCGATTCCCTCTTGAACTGTCAACAAAAAGAGGATTAATTAAAGTCAAAGAAATTACTGGAATTCGTGTCACATGCAATCCATAAAGTTTTTTTTATTTACAGTCTACAAAAATTAAAATCGGATTGAAATTGAAAAATTAGTCGTTCTTGTTGACTTTTATTAGACGGATGAGACCCAATAACGATCATATTTTCAATTTTAATTGAAATTTAATTGTTACCAAACAGTTCATTAGTGAATTAAGAGCACCGTAATTCTGTGGACTGTTTTGTAGCCGATTCCCTTTTGAACTGTCAACAAAAAGTGGATTAATTAAAGTCAAAAGAAATTACTGGAATTCGTGTCACATGCAATCCATAAAGTTTTTTTTATGTGAATTAATTAATATAAAATATGGGACTAATCATGGTATGAACTTTGGAGTTAAATGAATAAAAGCATTTGACAAATTATTCTTTTGGAAATTAATTAGTGAGATCCACACTAATATGAGAGATTGTAAAAATTACAATCCCCTAATGATTATACACCTATTATTGTTGTAAAATGCATCGATCAAGATCACAATCTTGTGTGTTTGGTGGCTTAGCACTTATTTCCATTGTAATACGACTATATCGAAAAGGTGAGGATCGTCGTCAGTCGACATTTTTTTCCGCCCACTTTGGTTCCCTTATGGTGTCTATCTTATAAGGGTGTGTTCGAGTCACATTATTTTGGAAGAATGTATTCTGAAATAGTAGACTGTGTAGTTGAAAATGAATAAAAAGTTATTGATATGATAAAAAATATTATTTTATTTACACGTGTACCGCCTGTAACGCAACCAGTACACTCAACTATATTTGAGTTAAGCATTTCAAATCCGCCACCTCCCACATACGACACAAGATAAGATAAGACATAGTACTTATCATTGATGCTTCATTTAGAAGTTAGAAGTGCTACTACTTATCAGCGATAAGTCGTAGAAAAAGATGGACTACTGGCAAATGCATTGAAGAAGCGAACCAATTCATTTATCTCCCCAACACCACCACCACCACCACCTCTAATTCTACTTTCTCTTTCTATACATACACCTATATATACATCTATATATATTAGTACTCTCTCTTATCTTTTTCTCTAATTTCCTGCTTTTTTTCTTCTCTCGCAGCCTTTGTTTCCTTTTTTGGCGTTTTTAGAGAAACCCTAGGAATCTGGAGCTGAAGGTCGTCGGTGGTGGGGTGGGTTGGTTTCTGGGGCTTCGATCTGTTGATTGTTGTGAGCTTTTTGTATTTTGCTTGGATTCGTGAGTCTGAGGTGAAAAAGATTCAGAAATGTCGTCGTTGAGCAGAGAATTGGTTTTCCTCATACTCCAGTTCCTTGAGGAGGAGAAATTCAAGGAGTCTGTTCACAGGTATGTTTATAAGTATATTAATTGCATATTTGTTTTTTGTCTGTTATGTGTGGGTACTTCTATGATGTGTATGATTTGATGTGTCTAGTTTACCTTTTTTGATGGGAAAACGATAAGAAAGTATTGGGTTTTAAATTTTGAATTTGTTATGAGCGTTTTGTAAAAATAAAAAATGAAGCTCCATTGTTGAAGAGTTTTAAAGTTTTTTTTTTTTTCCTGGAGTTTGGAAAATTCGAGCTGAAATTATCGAAGTAATTTTGATATTAATATGTATTTAAAATAAGAACTTTTTAGTGTGAAAAAGGGGTTAGTTGATGGTTGGTTCTGGAGACGTTTCACAGAAAGAAAAGGAAACGGAAAGCTATAATAACTGGCTGCACACTTGACTATACTATTTAATAGTGGTAAAGGAAAAAGGAATTGGAAGTGCTCTTAAACATGGACGACTTTTGAGATTTGCTTAAACAAAATTATAATTTTTTGATATAATTGCTTATGGGTTGCTCATGTGGATACTCTGCTTTGTAGGCTTGAGCAAGAGTCAGGGTTTTTCTTTAATATGAAATATTTCGAGGAGAAAGTGCATTCTGGTGAATGGGAGGAAGTTGAGAAGTACTTGTCAGGTTTTACTAAGGTTGATGATAACAGATACTCCATGAAAATCTTTTTTGAGATAAGGAAGCAGAAGTATCTTGAAGCACTTGATCGGTAAATTGAGATACATCTACTATGATTTTATACTACATTTCCTTTGTTAAAGAAAGAGTTCAATTGGTATACTCTCTTATTTTTCCCTTCTTGGTGGTTGTTGGGGGTGTGAATTTTTGCATATTTATTGATATCGACAGGCAAGACAAAGCGAAGGCAGTTGACATACTGGTGAATGACTTGAAGGTGTTCTCGACGTTTAATGAGGATCTGTACAAAGAAATTACTCAGCTATTGACACTTGGCAATTTCAGGTAGTATTTATTTCCTTTAATATGGTACAAGGAGCATCAGTACATTCACCTAGTAAAATGCATGACATCATTCCTTATGCTATGAGCTTGAGTGTTGACTTATGGTCAGATTATAGACAGCCTTGACTTTATGCTTCATCACTTTAGGAATTCGAACCCTGAAAAATGTGTTGACGGAAAAAAAAATATTGAGAAAAATTAGAGTTCAAATTTTTGAATCCCTGCATAATGTTGCTAGAGGAATATTAAATTGAAAGAGGCCGAGCATTTAATGACGCTAAAAGAATTTCATTATTAGTAATCTAATTATAAATCTTCATTTTCTGCATTCCAGAAAACGCAAGGGAAGAATAAGAAGTTTTTTAAAGAAATATACTATCTTGAAAATTTGAAGATTGGTTATGAAAAATCTACACTGTATTGCAAGTGTGTTGCAGCTTCTTATTTGAGAAGTTTAGGTTATATGACTGGAAATTATTCATGTTGCCGAGTAATCTAGAATCTAATGTTTTGGAACTGTACATTTGGTTAATGTCACTTTAAATTCATTCATTATCAACTATACAAGTTTATTCGCTGAAATCAATTGCTTGTAACTTGTAAGATAAGATATGGGCATTGAAGTATTAGGTGGAAGACTTTTAGTGCTTATTTGATAAAACTTGGTTGAAATTTTATCAACTTTTCAACTGGTCAAGCTTCAATTTTAATCACACATTTCATGTGACCCACAATTTTTATGAACTTTTCAACTACACATTTGATCGACTTTTATGAAAATCTACCCAAACTTCTATCAAAAGCTTTGTCAAACAACCCCCTTAATTTTCTAATAAAGTGCGGTTTTGATTGGATAGAGGTGCATTGAATGGAAGGAGTAACATAGCTTGGGGAAAATAAAGTAAGTCCGTCCTGGAGAAACTATCTCAACCTAAAAAGAACAGAAAAATGCTGTTGCATGTAGGGTAGGAAGTGGGATTGTCATATTTATTAAGGAGGACCATTATCATGTTTAACTTCATTAAATTTTTAAATGCATTTAATTATATGCACATGGATAAAAGATCTACCACCACGTGATGTGATAAGTTATGGTACATATTGGATGTGCTTAAAGAAAAATTAGATAATGCAGCTGTTGTAAAGCTTTCGTGTATACTTTTGAGGATCAAAATATGAATTCACAAAATATTTCACATTGCTGTGTATGTATTCCTAAAATGTGCAATGCAGCTTGAATGAAGTAGTTATTGGGCTAGCTAAAACTCCTGAGCGAGTGTCGTAGACATGTTAGCCAAATGTACATATTGACAACATATATAAGATAAAATGAGCGAGGCATCTCCGGCATTTACTTTGGTTCTTTTTTAAGCAAACAAACGTATTTGTTTCTTTCCTAAGATGCTAGATGCATATTTTGGGTTGATAATATGGTGCTATGTCATTATGATCAATTTCCGACAATTCATTCAAGTGCAATTGCAATTGAAAACTACAGCTTTTCAAAACTTATCCAATTTTAATGATGGCAGAGAAAATGAGCAGCTTTCCAAGTATGGTGACACAAAGACAGCACGGAGCATAATGTTGATAGAGCTTAAAAAGCTAATTGAAGCAAATCCGCTTTTCCGTGAAAAACTTGTTTTTCCCACCTTGAAGTCATCTAGATTGAGAACCCTTATTAATCAAAGGTACAACTGGTCTTCTGAATCAATGAATATGTATACCTTTATTCCAGGAGTTTATGGCTCTGTATGAGTGGATTTAGACCATGACTATATAATATCCTCTTTTTCAGTTTTTTTGCTTCTCCATGGATCATGCCCTTAGCTTGTTGGAGGATATTCAATATAAACCAATTGCCGCTTAACTTGTTTGTTTTGGTCTAGGACTTCCATCCTTTTCATGTCGATGCTGTTTTTAATATTTTATACTCTACACCAATCTACCTTTTACTCTGGCTCCCAGATTTGCATGTCTTAAGGTTTCCCTTTTCCCTTTCTCATGTCTGTAAGCTAATTGGCAATCCACTTGTTTTTGTGCCTGGTAAGTCAAAATTTGACTTTTTTCTGTATAGTCTGAATTGGCAGCACCAGCTCTGTAAGAACCCAAGGCCAAATCCAGACATTAAAACCTTGTTCACTGACCATACATGCAATCCTACAAATGGGGCTCTTGCACCAACTCCTGTCAGTCTTCCTGCTGCAGCAGTTGCAAAGCCTACTGCTTACACTCCACTTGGAGCACATGGGGTATAACACAATTATGACTATATCTATATTTTTCTTCTTTCCTTAGCTTCTCATTATTGACATTCAATATATGGCTATAGTAGGATGCTCCAAAACTTTTTACCCACCTTTTATTGTTGCTCGCAGCCCTTTCCACCTACGGCAGCAGCAGCCAATGCTAATGCTTTAGCTGGTTGGATGGTTAATGCTGCTGCTGCTTCATCCGTTCAGGCAGCTGTTGTTACGGCATCATCCTTGCCTGTCCCACCAAATCAAGGTAAGAGCTTTCGCCTTTAATTATTGTTGGCCTTCAAGCTGTACTTTTATGAAAGATGAATTACATGGAAAGATTAGACTACTGAAATCTTGCTTTCAAGATATTTTTATCTTAATAATATGTGGGGATGGAAATGATTTAAACGACAGGTTGTGCAAATGCGAATTTTATTTTCTTCAATTTTGAACAGTTCCAATCTTGAAGCGCGCGATCACACCTCCAGCGACACTGGGTATGGTCGAGTTTCAGAATGCTGACCATGATCAATTGATGAAGCGTTTGCGTCCTGCACAGTCTGTTGAAGAGGTAATTTTGTGTTGTTTCTGAAATATGACCAATTTGACGAAAATAAGTACATTCTCTGTAACTTCCACCTTCTCTTTCTTTTATCCAGGTTACATATCCTACAGTTCGTCAACAAGCATCTTGGTCCCTTGATGACTTGCCGAGAACAGTTGCTTTTACATTACATCAAGGATCCACAGTCGTAAGCCTGGACTTTCATCCTTCACACCATACACTGCTTCTTGGTATGACATCTGAGAATCTTCAAAATGTATTACTTTTCTTCCTAAATCAATGGACAATGGGTCAACTGTAGTTAATACCTATTGTTTTCCATTGTTTAACTTGGATGAAATCTTCTACAGTTGGCTGCAATAATGGCGAAATAATGCTATGGGAAGTTGGAATGCGTGAGAAGTTAGTCTCAAAGCCATTTAAGATTTGGGATATGCAAGCTTGTGGTTTGACATTTCAGGTTCATGCGGAAACTTCTATAATCACTTCTATCATACAATATGGAAGTCGAAGATGATAGTTGTGAAAGTAATTTGATTCATTGATTTCTTGGTCTCCATAACAATTGTATAATCTAAATAAAGGTTTTCTCTTAATGAAATATAATGATGCACATCCTAATTTTTGGTTCTTGTACAAAAATTTTCAAATTGAATTTTTATTCTTTATTCTGGCTACTCTTCTGGTTATGTTAGATCTCAAGTAGTCTGAATTTGAACAGGCTTCAGCAGCGAAAGATGCACCTTTCGTGGTGACCCGTGTTACATGGAGCCCTGATGGGACATTTTGTGGTAAGTGTTTGTCCTTGGTATATACTATGCCTTATAAAGTGCATAAGAAAATGATGTTTGAAAAAATTATTATTTTATATTTCTTCTTGTTGCAGGAGCTGCGTTTTCCAAGCATTTAGTCCATTTATATGCCTATGCGGGACCAAATGATTTACGCCAACATCTGGAGGCATGTAGTAATGGTTTTTTGTGATCGTTCAAATAAAATTCTGTTAACAAAAAAACTTGATTTACATTGCGCTTGCAGATTGATGCTCATATTGGAGGAGTGAATGATATTGCTTTTGCTCATCCAAACAAGCAGCTATGTGTTGTAACATGTGGGGATGACAAGTTGATAAAGGTCAGTTGAAAACTTTGGATGTCCTTTCTGCAAGCTTAAGTTCTGATTCCTTTTGCAAAAAAAGCTGAGGAGAGATTTTGATACAGGTGTGGGATCTAACGGGGAGAAAACTATTCAACTTTGAAGAGCATGAAGCACCTGTTTATTCTATCTGCCCTCATCAGAAAGAGAATATTCAGGTATAATGCAAAGGAGAAAAGCTTGATCAGAATTTATAACATTCCTAACCTCTTCTTTATCTCCTAAACTTCTTCTCTTTTCACAATACAATGACACGTATTCACGTTCTAGGTTTAGGCAATAACAACTTTCAGTATGATATCGTTTTATGCTCATGTATTTGCAGTTTATATTCTCAACTGCTATTGATGGGAAAATTAAAGCTTGGCTTTATGACAATATGGGATCTAGAGTTGACTATGATGCTCCTGGGCATTGGTGTACTATGCTATATAGTGCAGATGGAAGCCGGTATGTTTCGGGACTTCTTGTCTCTGAGTTCGTCTTCATCTTCTAATAACCTCGTATTTTTCATATTTTTTTTTGTTGTCAACTAGAGTTCAAATGACTTGTCATCCTCTAACTGTTCATCTATGGTGATTCTTTTTTCCCTTTTAGGTTGTTCTCTTGTGGAACAGGCAAAGATGGGGACTCATTTCTAGTGGAATGGAATGAAAGTGAAGGAGCGATAAAGAGGACATATAATGGGTTTAGAAAGAAATCAGCTGGTGTTGTGCAGTTTGACACGACTCAGAATCACTTTTTGGCTGTAGGTGAAGATAGTCAAATAAAGTTTTGGGATATGGATAATACCAATATACTTACAAGCACAGATGCAGATGGTGGTATTCTGGTCAGTAGAATATTTTATTTTGTAATCTCGAGTTAATGAATAGACAACCAGATAAATTCGTGCTCCCTTTAACTGCCTCAGAGGATTCAAACAAAGTATTCAATAAGTTGCTGGACATTTTTTTGCTGCAGAATCTTCCACGCTTGAGATTTAACAAGGAAGGGAATCTGCTTGCTGTTACCACCGCAGACAGTGGAATCAAGATACTTGCAAATGCTACTGGTATGAGATCCTTAAGAACTGTTGAAGCCCCATTTGAAGCATTAAGATCTCCCATGGAAGCAGCTGCAATCAAGGTTCCATTTTTTTCTTACTTTTCTGATCTTTAGCTGAATAATTATCCCATCAAGTTACAAAGAACTTTCTATTTTTTGAGCAGGCTTCTGGTTCTTCAGTTGCAAATGTCGCCCCTAAAGTAGAAAAAAGCTCTCCCGTCAGGACATCTCCTATCCTTGTATGTTAAAACTTCCACTTTTTTTTTAGGACATCCAGATTTTAGTTTAATCTACAATTGTGTGCATCAGCTGCCAACACATTTTTAGATCTTTTCTTCCTTTCCTTGGTGGAAAAGATACTTTTAAAAGTGTTCATCATCACTGCCTGATGTACGTAATGCCATAGGGTATTCATTATAATATGGGCACCTGTGTAAGAGTGAACCATTCCTGTGCGGATTACACATGGTATATCGAAAGCAAAATAATGTGGAACCAAAATATTGATCACAATATATCTTATATTGTAAAACTAAGAATTTAATGAATAAACTCTTTGAGAAACGAAAAAAATTAAATATTGTATAATAATATAATACAACTATAAATTTACCTAGGAAGCAAGAGAAGAAATGAACTTGTAATATATCTTTGATATAAGTTGTTAATAAAATAACAATGTTTTAATATTTTTCATTTTTCAGTTACATCACTTATATTACACTTAATTCGTGACGCACATTTTTCATTTTCAACTTACAAGGCTTGTCCAGTTCAACGACCAGCTTGATGCCTGAGTCGATGATGTAATATTTTTGTCCATATCATTTACTTTTGGTCAAATTTTCTGTTAATATGCCAGTTTAAAGTACTTAATAATTTACCATATTCATTCTCTTTTTTCCTTTCGGAGGAGTTTTCTAACCTATTGCATCTAAGTTAGTTGCTTTCTGATAAGGAGCTATATCTCAATTTTTGGGCCTGTCTTTTCAGAACGGTGTTGATTCCATAGCCAGAAGCATGGAGAAACCAAAAACATTGGATGAAGTTACTGACAAAATTAAACCCTGGCAGTTGACTGAAATAATAGATCCTGCTCACTGCCGCAAGGTAACAATGCCAGAGAGCAGTGATGCTACTAACAAGGTATGTCAATTACTATCTTTCGTTTTTTGGTTGTAAGATTTATGTAACTGGTATATGATACAGTTTTTGGTGTACTTTTTGTAGGTTGCCCGGCTACTTTATACAAATTCTGGTGTTGGCATCTTGGCTCTTGGCTCAAATGGTGTCCAGAAGCTGTGGAAGTGGGTCCGCAATGAGCAAAACCCTAGTGGAAAGGTAACAATTTTTTTTAGACAAATATGGATGTCTTGACATGTTTTACTCTCTCCCCTTTTCCCATTCCTGTTCGACTGTTTTTTGAGTTGACTTCTGATGTATGCTCTGGTTTATAGGCCACTGCCAATGTCGTTCCACAGCATTGGCATCCAAACAGCGGTCTTCTTATGACCAATGATGTCTCAGGTGTCAACCTTGAGGAAGCGGTTCCATGCATAGCTCTGTCAAAGAATGATTCTTACGTAATGTCTGCTGCTGGTGGAAAAGTTTCATTATTTAACATGATGACATTTAAGGTATGTCAAAGTATGCTTGCTCCAGTGTTCCCCATTCTTAGCATTCCACCCATTTAACATGGGTGCATAGATGGTTTGGTATAAGCTTTTTGTTTTCTGACATATAGGTGATGACAGCATTTATGCCACCTCCACCTGCTTCAACCTTCTTAGCATTCCACCCACAAGATAACAACATTATAGCAATTGGTATGGAGGATTCAACCATCCACATTTATAATGTTAGGGTTGATGAGGTAAATCAGTTTGTCTGTTTGATGACATGTCAAAATAAGTGTCTATGCCTTCTCGTGTTGCCTAAATAACCAAAGGTGATTTTATTTGATTCCGCCCGTAATAGGTGAAATCGAAACTGAAAGGCCACCAGAAGCGCATCACTGGTTTGGCTTTTTCAACAAATCTCAACATATTGGTGTCATCTGGTGCTGATGCTCAAGTAAGCTTCCCCTTCTGTATTCTTGATTTGTTTGGTGGTTAAAAGATGGATTATGGAGCTAAATTTTTTCCTTGTGACTGTTCAAAACTTGTCAACTTGTTGTTTTCGGGATGATCGGTGATCACAGATGCAATACACGGTTGATATGGATTTGAAAACAATGAAATAAAACTAAATAAGATTGATATGCTTCTGCCTTTTCACCTTTGCTTTTTGACAACTACCTGTCCACTTTCTATTTTAACTGTCAACTATATCCTTCAGTCTTAAAGATAGGGTTAATAAAGAAAGCTATGGTTGATTCAACTGCAATTATTGTGGCCATCCAATTTCATCATTTCCTTCTCTAAAAGACATACAATACATAAGTTTGTCCACACTATAATAGCTCAACTGTTTAGCTGAGATGGTTCAACACGGTATCAGAGTGGTTTTCCTGTCATAACATGGCTCTTTTTTGCAGCTTTGCAGCTGGAGCATTGATACGTGGGAGAAGAGAGAGAGAGTTCCGATACAATTGCCTGCTGGCAAAGCACCTAATGGTGACAGTCGGGTACAATTCCATTCTGACCAAATTCGCTTGCTGGTATCCCACGAGACTCAGTTAGCAATATATGATGCCTCCAAGATGGAGCGAATACGTCAGGTAATTAGATACCTAAATATCTGTCTTTTCAACTGCCTTTATCGTTGGCAGAATCTTATGGATACTGTCTACTGCAGTGGATCCCACAAGATGCCCTTTCTGCACCTATATCATGTGCTGTCTACTCCTGCAACAGTCAACTAGTATATGCTTCTTTTTGTGATGGTAACATTGGTGTGTTTGATGCCGATTCCCTAAGATTAAGATGTCGCATTGCCCCAGCAGCGTATTTATCCCAGGCAGTAGTAAACGGGTGAGAATACCATCTACGCCTTCTATAACTTCTTAATTTCATCTTCTCAACCTCGCCCTTGCATAGGTCGCATATAGAGAAATTTTCAACATTTTATCATGGTCATATTTTAGGTGCAGAAATAATCTGACTGTTTGTATGAGGTTGGAATTCACGACCCAGAATTGATTGCTATTCTGGCGTCTTCAGAGCCACTTTCCATATGCATTCTTGTCTATGGCCTTCTATCTTTTTTTTTTTAAACACTGAATTGAACTTCCTTGCATTGCTTTACTTTTTGGCTAAGCGTAAAGAAATCAATTTACATTTGAAGTAAATTACGGTTTCCTAACATGTTTGCATGCTACTGTTTTCTTATAAATGAATTTATTGACAGCAAGGGAAGGGTGGTTTTCAAACTATCGCATTTCTAACTTCAGCAATGAAAAGATTATTTATAATGTAACTTAAAAGTGAACTTTTTTAAGTTTAGCCAAACACGCACTATAATTCATAATGCACAATATAAAATATCTGTCCATTGTTGTAATCACTTGGTAAAAGTGTTGTGTAACGAACCGTGTTTAATTCATTTCTCAGAAACCAAGCCATCTACCCGCTGGTCGTTGCAGCACATCCACAGGAGCCCAACCAATTTGCTGTCGGGTTAACTGATGGGTCTGTTAAAGTGTTGGAACCGAGAGAATCAGAAGGCAAGTGGGGGGTACTTCCTCCAGCCGATAACGGAATAATGAATGGTAGAACAGGTTCTTCATCCACTGCTAGCAACCATGCCCCTGATCAACCCCAAAGATGAAGTCTCGTGTTTACTCGACGAAATTTGTCGTGTGTATTTTATCAGTGTAGATTTTAGGGTTTTTTCAGTCCATTTTGTGTCAAACTTTTAAAGTTTAGATTTGAAGTGGCCACAGATTTACATAGTTTCCTGCAACGTTTGTGTCTTGGTTTCCTAACGTTAAATTATCTATACATATATTTCTTAACGGTACTCGGCAAATGTTTCTATTATTTCTTGTTTCATATATCAAAGTCGATGATACATACTTTTTCGTTGAGAAATTACTCTGCTGGAAAGGCTGAGTTGAGTTGTAGACGAGGAATAAACATTCCAACTCGTTTTCACCCTTCACCACTCTTTGAAATTATTATTGTTTCGTAAATTACTATTGTTTACTCATTTGTTTTGTTGGGAGGATTAAATTAGTTGTGTACACAATGTATACCTTGATTGACGCCTTTTTGCGTAAAAAAAATTTGGCAGTTGATTGGAAAAGTGTTGTCAAAATAAATATACCAAAATTTGTCAATTCACATGAGTGTAAATAAATGTGTCAACTTTTATGTACATATAGTATGGACATTGTTGGGAATAATCTTCCGGAAGGGGCTGATCAAAACTCGTTGATTTTGTGAATACTCGAGAATTTGGAGTCAATAAATATTCAATTGATTAAATGGAATAATTGAGAAAATTATGGAAAGAGAAAAAAAAATACATATTTTTTTTCAATTTAAATTCCATTATAGTGATCCTGCTACTGTAAAAAAATATGCTAGACGCGTTCAATTGAGTGAAATTTTTGAATTAGATCGTGCTAAAAAATTGTGGAAGGAAATTTAAATTCCATCATACGTACATAATCTCTAATAAACAAAATACATATGGTACCCTAACTAGATAGAACAATAATCTTTTCACAGTGGAGACATCTCTGCATTGAACCAAGATCTTCAAGAAATGAAAAAATATACATATGTGCATTCAGATATCGAATTAAAATGTATAATAAAATAAAATACTAGTTAGAAATGAAAAACTCCATGGTACTTGGTAAACAAGAAATTTGATTTTCCAAACCTCATTTTTTTCAACGAATAACAGTTCACCATCTTCAACTTCTGGAAATACTTGACAAGTAATAGTTTTATTCTTACTTCTGCGATCTGAGATGCACATCCCTACGAAAATTATGGCAAACAAGACAACGGTGAAGACTGCGAGTTCTTCAAGGTTGTAAGAATTTTCATGTTTGATAGTTTTTTTTGCAAGTATATATGGCTACTCGCAATAATACACCACTAGTAGCAATGTAAATCAAGAACAATAGACCCACCAATTCAACTAGTAACTTCCATTTTGAAGATTCCCTATTCCCTGTTTCTTCTTCATCCGTCTTTCCCAATGAGGATTCAAGTCTCACACACGTCCTGACGTCCGGGTGTGTTTGAGAGAGAATATATTATATTATACTATGTTAATTTTAGGGTTTAAGTGGTTGCTTCTTTGTAGAACTCTACTGATACAAGAATTGTAGTCATTATTTTTCTTGCTAGACTAAAATTCTTTTTATCCTGTCTATTCCTCTAGAAAAACACATTTTTTTTCCTGTGGAATAAAGATTGATGAGTAAATGTTCAAAAGAGAATAATGGTATGTACACACAGTCGAACACTACGACGAACAAGATTTCCTAGCATTGTTCAGTCGAGTGTATCAAATTTGTCATAGGACTTCTTCAGGTAACAAAACTCCATCTGTATCATAATGAAGGGCACCAGAGAGATTCAATGGTCTGCACTTTTCTCCCATTAGAATTCTCCTCTTGCATAACTCCATTTCACTTCTTTCCTC